>JBBPCX010070415.1:0-10299 GCA_037974365.1 Hydrocynus forskahlii
TTACTATTATTTTTGCTATTTTTCTTGTGGCAAAACACCATCTCACTTCGCTAGTATGGCAAGAACAAAGCAGACCGTCCGCAAATCCATTGGTGGTGGGGCGTCCAGGAAGCAGCTGGCCACGAAGGCAGCTCGCAAGGGCTCCCCACCGGCGGCGAGAGGAACCCTCACCGTTACAGACCCGGCACCGTGGCTCTGAGAGAGATCCGCCGTTACCAAAAATCCACAGAGCTGCTGATCCGCTGCCCTTCCAGCGCCTGGTGTGTGAGATCACTCCGGACTTCAAGACCGAACCTCTGCTTCCAGAGCTCCGCCGTCACGGCCCTGCAGGAAGCCAGCGAGGCCTAACCTGGTGGGTCTGTTCGAGGACACGAACCTGTACGCCATCCACGCCAAGAGAGCCACCATCATGCCTAAAGATATTCAGCTGGCCCGCCGTACCCGGGGAGAGTCGCTTAAACCAACTGTGCTTAAGGTCCCCAGTGTGGAACGCCCTCCCTGAACATCTGAGGAGAACACAAAGAACTCTAAATTTAATTGATCTATTATTTATTTTTTTATTTCTGGATAACTTCTGTAAAGTGACCTTGAGAGTCGTGAAAGGCGCTTATAAATAAAATGTATTATTATTATTATTATTTCACAATGGCAGTGTATTGTAAATTGAACAAGAAGGTGACTTGAAGGAGAGGAGTCTGGATGATTAGTCCATCACTGAGCCTGGTCACATCATATTCCTCCTGTTATACAGAAAACATGAGTGCAGACCTCTAGGGGGCGCCTGTGAGGGAGCCTATATTGCACAGGGGTGAATAAAGAGCGAAAAGTGCAAAATTAAACGTACTTTTCCACTTTTCTTTAGCAAACAGGTTTGCTGCCGAGTGCCAATTTGTTGCCAAGTGGTCACATGACATCATGAATGCACAGAAGATACTGGCGGTGGCCTGGTGGGTAGGAAACTTCTGGACATCCTACTTTCAGCATAACACCACTGGGTCCCTGAGCAAGACCCTTAACCCCAAGTTACTCCAGGAAGACTGCCCCCTGTAGTTAGGGAATGGAAGTCACTTTGGATAAAAGCGTCTGATAAATGCTGTAAATGTAAATGTTACAAAGCCCCATTACTGGAGATCAAAAGCCCTAAATAAAAACATTGAAAATGTTTGCAGTTCTGTGATGAGAAATCAAGTGCATTTTTCTGCTTTCAGTGCATTTTTATGCGCCTCTTACAAATTGCATGTCACGTCGCCTCCCTGTCTTCCAGCACTTCTGGCAGTCACACACAAACCTGTCTTATCGTAATGCTGCATCCTTTATTTTTCTTTAAACAAAGTACAAAACCAAAACCGGCTTGAGAGCCAGACTTGAGATTAGTGTTTCTATAACAAAAGAAGACAGGAATAAACAAAGAGCTACTGTGTCGGTTGACCCACACCAGAAACTGAACATAACCCCCCTTAAATACACAAAGAAAACCCCCAAAACCCAATCACAAAACATAAACACTTAACACAAACACAAGACACCTGAAACTCATAAAGTAAAGACTTAACACAAAATCCCAAACTCAAACAAGGACCCCAGACATGACATTGCACAAAAACCTGAAACATAAATACAGTAATTTTTTGGTATTTCCAACTGAATATTTGTTCTGTAAATCACCTTAAAATATACACACTTTATGATAAATCACAACTGGAAATGTATTTTCATTGCTGCAGTTCCAAATATGCCCAAAGGCTGGGCGATAATGCGTAAAGAGTTGGCTGTTCAAATGCTGTATGTTGCTATAGATGCCACGATTATAGCCTCTTCTTCAAATACAGCTTTTAGGAGTTAAGAGTGCAGCATTAATGAATCAGAATTATTATTTTGTTTATTACCATGAGGATTTTAGATCATCACTATCTTTTTATAGGCCTATGCTTATGATGTGCATTGAAGTCACAAATAAAACAAAAAAGACAAAGTATGTATGAACAAATATGAACGAATACTTGTATTCAAAACATTTGGCAGCAATTTAGAACAAATTCATTACTGACTATTTAGAGCGCCCCCTAGTTTACAAGTTACCCAGAAGATGTTACTAAGTGGTGATTCTCCTCACTACAGATCTGACAGTGGCCCATGTTCATGTCGCTTCCTCTGGCATCATGCTGCAAATTGAAATTGTGGTTTGTGAGGGAATAGATCTCCTCAAAGTTCTCCATTGGTTTTCCAGTCATCTCATGCATGCTGTAAAACTACAAACTGGCTGACAACTTGTCAGGCATCTGAAGAGGATGTTCCGCTTTGAACAAATCAAACTAATGTGTGTTGGGGAAAAAAGACGCTATGCTCTGTGAGATGTCTGATTTTATCAAGGGACAAGCGTGTCTCGTGAAGTATATGATGATTAATTACACATTTGGTGAACCAGAAGTGTCATCAGACAGTCAGAACTCAACACTCAGACTTCCCACAGCTCAGCTGAGCTGGGGACTGTCGTGAGGATATATTCAAGACGCTTTCAGATCAACATACGTGGTGCTGGTCATAAATGACTGCAATAAGGTGACCAGATTTGGAAAATTAAAACCAGTTGAGTAGACAGTCCATTACACTTCAGCACGTAGTGTCACATAGCTGCATATGTCGTGGTGAAAACTTACGCTTCTAGAAAAAACCCCACTATACAACAGAAAATGATATGGGCTGTTTCCTTTATTTTGCCAAATCAGGCAGCAAAACAAGCAAACCCCCACAGCCAGCCGGTGGATCCACCCTTTAAACTCTTGGGTAAAAAACTCCTATGGTCATGAAACCTGAGGTCCAGTCCTTTAGCTTGGGCTACTCTACACCAGGAAAGCCTCTAACCAAATATGGTAATGGTCATTGTGTCTTCCTGGGCAACCTGGGTGTTCAATTTCCTTTCACAGGACATGTCTATTTAAAGAAATACTCTTCAAGCAAAAGACAGACACAGAGACAAAGCACTATATTTTATTTTGGCATATCCACAGTTATGTCATGTATTATATACAATATGTATGATTTGTCACAAAGGTTGTGTTCTAAGTGTGGATGTAACACGGTAAGATAATGTTGATTCAAGATTATAGCTGATACACTGCCATGCATTTTTAAATTCTAAATTTTTAAATTTTTAAATTTAAATTTGATCCATAACTGCGGTGGGCTGGCGCCCCGCCCAGGGTGAGTCCCTCCCTCGCACCCGTTGACCCTGGGAGAGTCGTAGGTTCCCACGACCCTAGTAAGAATTAGGCAGTTACAGAAAATGAGTGAATGAATGAATTTGATCTAATTCCTAAATCACACTAAACTCAGGCTGTATCCAAAAAGCTGACGCACCAGCTGATGGACGAAGTGCTGTGCAGGACACTCAAGCGCCCAACAAAACAAAGAAACACAGACTATAAACAACTATTTACATTTTGCACAGCTATTGAGCCCATCAAAGCAACATCGGCAAAACAGAATGTCAAGCTGTTGTTTTCATTATTCTTCTCCCACCATATTCATTCATACGTACCACAGCACTGTACCTACAGCTACCACAGATTGTGCTATTGTACAACAAACTGTCGAAGTCAAAGTCAAACGAGTGACGCCAGCATTGAGGAGAACATTGTCTCACTGATAAGGAGACGTTTGGCTGCTCTGCTGTCAGGCAGTGCAACCGGAGTGGATACAACAACAATTTACAACACATAGTACCGGACTGTCAGATTTTAGCAGAGAACACTGGAACATGAGCAAAAAAATGTATGGAGCGACAGGTAGAAACAGGTAAACCCCCCCACCCCGCGGTGAAGGTTTAAAATACTCTCCGTTTTTACCCATGGAATAATACAGGGGGCAGTAGTTTCAAGAATTTTGACCCCAGTAACTGTCGGACGATAATAAACGATGGTGAAGCCTGGCTGATAAAGCTGGGGTTTCTTAGAAACAGGTGAAACAATAAAGAAATAATAAATACAATGTCGGGCTCTGTAATCTCTTCTTGACCTTCCCTCCTTTACTTTTCTTATGACTTCTAATTTTCTTCCTCTCCAGTCTCCCTACAGGGATTAAAGCCATAAAAACATTTTTTCCAGGCCAAGTCATGAGCCCCAACTACAGTTTGTAAAACAGGTCACAGAGGTGGCCCACATTACTCCTTGTAACCTGCAAAACAAGTAGCATGGTAAATATACTCAGGTAAAAATGATGTACTATGTTTGCAGATGGCCTGTGAGATACATCCCAGTAGATCACTGGCCTACAGATCAGCTGCCCATCACTGGAGGTGTGGCTCCTGTCCTGTAACCCCACCCTTGAGTCTGACCTTGAGTGACCTCCTGCCTGGAAAAGGCATTTGCGGTGAAGTTGTGGATTCTCTTGACACTTTCTAGTTTCGAGTGGCAAAAACAAGCACAGTGTGAAACATCTGCCTGCTCGCTCTGCCGCCCAGTCTTTCTTTACCGTCGTTTTTTATGGTATAGGTAAAATCGGGGACCTTTCTGGGGACAGCTCCGGCAGGGACAGGCCACTAAAAAGGGGAGCCGTCTCCTGAAATTGGGGACATCTGGACTGCAACCATCCAAACAAACTCAAACAGTGTTTTAAGCAGGCCAGAGGTCAACCAAGTGCACTTTTCCACGGGTCTGCAGGATCCGTTCTGCATCTGAACTGTACTGTGATGGTACTGAAGTTGTATCAGGTTTTGAGGTTCCCGTGTATCTCAGTCTGGTGACGGATTTGCCACTGCAGGGCATTCACATTTTATCTAGTTTATTACAGAAAAAAAAGTTCCCCTCAGAGTCCAGAGCATTATAGCAGCTGCAAAGGACGACCGACTCCAGATGAAAGTCTATGCATCTGAATGCAGTGTTATTAGTCTCTCTGGGTGACATGGTCAGGCATCCCATAATGGGACATCTGACCTCCGTGAAAACCAGCCGACACGTACAGTGCTTGCATTACTTTGGTGAAAGCACCGAACTTTTAAAGTAAAAGGATTTTTTTTAAACCTGCATTAACGCGCGGTAAAATTATTGTCGGTGTTAAGTAAATAACAGTGCCCCGCCCTAGTAAAAACATTATTTTCAGTATAGCGTGGTTTCTTGTGCCAGAGGAAAAGTGCCATAAGAGAATTATAATCATGTAACATGGCCAGCATGACCCAGTCAGAGGTATTTACCTCTTTTTTGGTGTCAGATGGGTGTCAGGGATTTTGAGTTTCAGAATGACGCCACAAAAAAGACACTATGCACACTACGAAGCACAATGTACTTAAAATGTGCTGAACCCTCCCTTAATTTACCCCTGAAAATACACCAAACCCCTTCTTTTGAATTAAGAGACCGTTAATTTGTGATACCGACCCCTTAATTTTACCTAAGAATTAGATTTAAGGCATGAGTGTGAAACACTTTAATCTTAAATTTAACGCGTTAATTCAGGAGGTTCTGTTATTTAAGGGGCAAATTTGAAAAAGTAAGGGGAGAATTCAGTAGTTTTACTCCTTAATCAGCCTTCATCTGTACACTTTTTGCCTTAATTCTGCTAAATTCCTGTATGGAAAATTAAGGTAATTTTAAGGGGTGAAATTAGGGGGCTTCATAGCGGCAGTACACACACATCTTCCTACCGCTCATCCAAGTATGAAGATGTGTTTGTGTATATTTATTAATGTATCTCCACAACACACTCTGAGAGTGTGAAGAAGCAGGCATGAAGTTAATGGAAGAAAATGGTCTTCTGGATGCAAGAGGAACCATCAGCAGTCAGCTACTCATATCTAATTTCCACTCTCTTTTCTTCACTGGCTGTAGATGGTGATCCTGGCTCCCGTGGTTTGAAGTAGGGGAGGGAGAGAAATACATGGGAGACGAGTGCTTGCTTGTTTCTTTACCATTAAAGCAAAAGGACTGAAGTAAAGAACATAAAGGCCTGTTAAAGCTAATTGTGGAAGCCATAATATATGAGTGACCTTAAAGGGGACATATAAAAGGGGGATATAAAATGTATCTATAACATGTATCTACTGCCGCCGAACCGGCTAAAAACCGCTAACATTTACACGTACGAACTCTGAGGAGTCGGTATAATCGCAAACTCAAACAAATGATTCACATCTGTCGTCAGAGTATGACAGGCTACACACTGCAGTATACATCAGTAAAATCATTTCATTAATGTTACTTCTATACGAACCAGTTGCCTCCGCTTGTGCTTGCATCTCTTGTCGAAAGTCCCTCTCCTTCCGCTACGTAGTCAAAATGGCGTCCGTTTAGTGCGGTTAGTGTCCATCCTTGCACACTGCGTTTTCTGGCCAAAATTAGTGCAGCATCCGGGTACTTTCAGTTTTCGCTTAGTTGCAGTGTGAATGCACTACGCACTAAAATCGCGCACTAAAAGTGTGCAAGTACGCAATTTCGGACACACCTCAGATCCGCCATTACGTCTGCTAGTTTTACGAGCACGGAGGTGAGCGCGGTGTCTACCGGCACACATGAAGTGTTGTGTTCGTCTTGCTCTGGGTCCGACTCAGGGTCGAACATGTAGGGCTGGATAACGCCTATTGTCTGCCTTTTCCACGTGTGTTTAGTGTCCCAATACTATTCTCCACCTAGTGTATCTCTCACTCTTTCTCCCTCCCTTCCTTCCTTCAGCCTGGTCACAATACAGGCTAGGACCACTGTCACAGATTGAAGGGATGGAAGGAAAGAAGGAAAGAAAGAAAGAAACACTTTCACTGGTGTTAAGAACATGGATTCTAATGTAAAATCCAGAAGTTAAATGCGCAGTTTAAACATGGGATGGGTGGGCGTGGCCAGCAATCGCTTATTTGCATAAAAGGGACAGCTTGAAACAGCTTGTTTTGAGTGGGACTGAAACTGTCAAGAATAGAGCTGGTGAGTCTCTTTATGTGAGAGTGATTTTGTGCAAAGAACTTCACAAACATGTTTTGTAGCCAATAGACCTACTATAACTTGTTTTTTTTTTAAAGTTTTAAATCTCGGTCTCCTTTCTCTTTCCTATTTGGATCTGACACTTTTCCTAAAGGCGTCCCCCAAATACAGTGTCCGGGTTACTGTAACTAGGACCACAGCAAACCTTTAGCTCTTTCCAGCTTTTTTCCTTATTATTATTTAATTACCTGCTTTAAATATCTCTGTTTGCAGGCTGGCACAATAAGCTGCACGAACGTCAGTGTAACTTTGTCCCCCAGCAGTCCAGAGGTGGTCCCTTTCCCATATGCAGAACAACAGGGGGGAACTATTTCTGCAACTCCAAGACTTTATTTGGTCGTGGGAAGTTGGAGCTCGGAATTATCACACGTTTGACTTTGGCATATTAGAGCCGCAAAGACAGCACTAATAGAGAGTACAGTAGCATACACGATACAAGTGATAACATTAACTTTAATGGCTTACTCAGGGGCGTTGTTCGGCCTGGGAATCCGAGTTATAGCCCTGAATGTTTTATGAATTGACACAGATCTCAAAAATAATTAAACCACCCCCCAGTCGATAATTGGAACTCTGAGACCACCGTCCCATTGACAAACCACCCCTCCCCATGCAAAACTTTAACAAGTCAACATTCTGAAACAGCCCCATCAACAATCAAAACTCTGACACATTCCTCCCGTCAACCAATAGAACCTCCAAAACAGCCCCCCATTAACAAATCAAAACTCCGACACCCCCCCCTCAACAAACCCAAACCCAGAAACAGACACATCAACAATCAAAACTCTGACACATTCCTCCCATCAACAAATAGAACCTTCAAAACAACCTGCTTTCAACAAATCCAAACTCAGACACATCCCCTCTTCAACAAATACAAACACCAAAACCCCTGTCACAAATGGAAACTCTGAAACAATCTCCCTAATCAACAACCATGGTACCATGCAAAGTTGAGAACACCATCTGCACTTTCCGAGTGGGAACTGTTGTTGAGTTTCTGAGTTTTGTAGTTTATCTTTAGTCAAATGTAGAACTGCTTGACACTGTATGAGAATTTTTACCAAACATGTCTGGTGGGATCTTTATTTACAGTGTAGGACGTTTTTACTTAAACAGCATGGGTATTTACCAGCTAGTGCTGATTGCTCCATCATTTAGATGGAACTCAGTGGTATAAACTGTCTGCCCTACAACTAAAAACTGCCCAGTTGACATGCTGGGCTGGGAAGCAATAGCAACCGAGGGAAGGGCAGCGGCTCGGTTAGGAAGGCCTAGTGGAAAGGATTTGTCAGGAGTCTGCCAGAGCAGTCCTGCAGACGTTCTTTATGCCTTTAGCTAATGCCATTAACTGCCTGGGCTCGCTCGGTTTGCTCCCGGAGGGATTCTTCAGCAGCTCTTCCAGTGGGGAAGGCACGCTTCGCAGGTTCAGCGCTGGGAGCTGTGGAGAGGCAGCCAGCGGGAAAGGAAGGCCTGAAAGAAGAGTGAAAAAAGAAATGCATTGATGAGGTCTGAGTTGTGCCATAGCTTGCACAAAGGATAATGTATTTTTCATCCAAAGCCAGACTTCTGCTGACTGTGTAGGACAGGAAAAAGAACCATAAAAGTTTTTCTGACTTTAACTGTCTCTCCAGCTCTTTTCAAGCAGAGTTGTTTTTCTGTCTCTTACTCTCAGTTGCTTCACTTCCTGGCACCACAACTGAATTAACATTCAACAATAGGTATTGTACAAACAAGCATTATATACCATGGCTGCCGTAGGTCCTGCTGGGACAGAGGCTTTGGTTGAGAGTTAAACTCTTAACCCCTTCAGACCTGATTTTTTTCTGCTTACTATTTTTTAATATCGCCTAAATTAATATCAACTAAATTATCATAAAATTTTAATGTTATAATCATGTAACAAATATATCATATATGAACCGAACATTTTAACATTATGTGCATGTCTGTCTGCATGTGAACTTCTGAACTGAATGTCTGTATGTTTGAATGTGAGTGTGTGTGTGGAGGTCTGTATGCATGTTGAATAGTTTGTTTGGATTATGATGTATTTATTCCTTTCCAATGAGCCGCTTTGAAGCAGTTACAATGTGGCACAAAGCACAAGTGAATGTGACATTTGTCGCAAAAGACGAGTGTATTTCCTGTACAGTGCGTCTGGTGGCCTCTTTGTTGTCATCGTAATGGCATTGTAGAGTGGCTGTACTTTGAAGAACACATCAAGGTTTTCGGCTGGCTTCTCCAAATTGTTGAACAAATGCAAATGTGATCGGAGCTGGAAGAATCTGACACGGGACATGGTGTTTCTAAAAATGCCAATGTCCATTCCTGCTTCCCAGTACATGCACACTCTTGGCAATTTCATTACTCCCATAGCTTGGTGGAGACCAACTAGCGATCTGATTTCTCCTGTAATAGTGTTTTTGAACCCTAGTATGCCACTCTGAATGGAGTAAATGTTGGTATATCTGGTATAAACTGTTTGAAGTGCTCATATGGCCTCAAAGTGTGTGCCACATTGATGGGAGGATTCTGAAAGAAAGTGTTGACTATGGTAGTGAATGGCCTCTGGTAGTAATCTGGCATACTGACACTAAATAACCAAGCGTCTGCTAATGTCTTTCAACAACTGATGTCCGCTGTGATGGACATAAAACTTTACAAAAATCTTGTGCTTTACAACTATGAAATATATTCAAATTGACTTGAAATACTATAATTTCATGAAGTAGAAATGATTAGGCTACCATGAACATAAGTATTTATGAGGTCAAAAAGGTGCTTACTTCTCCTCTTATCCAGCTGGTGAGTCATGCTTGTCTTATCTGATGACTGAAGCTCTCTCTGATCAAGCAACTAGTCTTAATTTCATTGTGATTTGATAATTAGGGACCAATCAGTGACCTAGCAGAGAAATCACACATTTTATTGGTTTAGACTAAAAAACATGTCACGTCCATTCCACTGGACGCAGGGTCTGAAGGGGTTCAAATGCCCAACAGAAAGACTCGAACTTTTTTCTCTTTGGTGTAAACATAGATGTCGCTAAGCAGGCTCTCCCACTGGCTAGATACTGGATTGATTAATCACCAACATGGGAAAAGGAATCAACCGATTATGTTCTGATTTCCAATGTGATAGACTTCTTTCAGATTAGGAAGTTCTAGATATGTCGCTGACTGTGAATACAATCAGGAGTCTAACCAGTGTGTGTGTGTTAAATGGTCTAACCAGTGTGTGTGTGTTAGCTGGTCCTAACCAGTGTGTGTGTGTTAGCTGGTCCTAACCAGTGTGTGTGTGTTAGCTGGTCCTAACCAGTGTGTGTGTGTTA
>JBBPCX010070416.1:0-10664 GCA_037974365.1 Hydrocynus forskahlii
GGTCGAGCAGAACCAGCAAAGAGACAAATCCTTTGTCAGCGGACAGTAAAAGATCATTTACTATCTTTACTAAGGCTGTTTCTTTGCTATGATGAGGCCGGAACCAAGATTGAAATTTTTCATATATACAGTTTTTGTATAGTAATGAACATAACAGTTGGGCCACGATTTTCTCTAAGATCTTAGATACAAAAGGAAGGTTAGAGATAGGTCGATAGTGAGAATATGGTTGAGTCAGAACTCTAGATTGAATTTCTTGTCTAATTATTTCTATTTTATTATTGAAAAAATCAATAAAAACGCCCCAAGAAAGATTCGCAGGAACCTGTGGTTCTGCGCCTCCCTGGTTCTTAGTTAGTTTAGAAATAGTACTAAACAGAAATCTGGGGTTATTTTTATTGGATTCAGTGTGAGATGATAGATAGGCAGAGAGTGCCATGGCAAGTGCTTTGTTATAGTCTCTGAGGCTCTCCTTCCAGGCGGTGTGGAAGGATTCCAAATTAGTCCATCGCCATTTACGTTCTAGTTTACGCACAATTTGCTTGTTTGATCATTATACCAGGGAGCCAGCTTTTTTTGTCTGAACTTTTTACGTCTTAGAGGTGCGACGTAGTCGAGTGTGGATTGAAGAGAATTCTCAAAACATTCAGTTAAGTTTTCTAGGTCTGCCGGACAAGATGGAGTGCCAGTTGGGGTTGAAATTTCTGGAAGAAGGGTGGGGTGGGGTGGGGTGGGGAGCAAAATTTTAATGCTGGTTCGTTGCCCATGGGTGATGCCATTTATAGGTCTGTACAATATTTACATGAAATGCCCAGATGGATCAAGTTCATTTCATTTTAACAGATTTCCCAAGCATATGTACATATATGGGCTATGCGAACTTCAATCCACCTGATAATAAACAATCCATGGACCACCAAAGTAACGTTTGACTGTTTAATTAAATCAACAACGCCCAACGTGTGTTGTTGCTTTCTTCTTTTCGACATGTCAGCAACAATGCCTTGGAAACATGTATTGCTAACTAAACGAGCTCGTGTGAGTGGGTAGTGGATGAGGCTGCAGGCAGTGCCTCCACAAGCTCTAAATATAATTTTATTTTACTTATTTTACACCTGTGAGAAAACCCATGCCCAAAATGGCATTTAGTTGGTCATCATATCAGTATTTTAGAGCTCCCTCAAAATTTCACAAATCATGTTTCCAGGAGAGCTCATGTCACCACTAGGGGAGCTGTAGCTCCCTGCTCCCCCCAGTTCGCACCCTGGACGAAAGGCCAAAACGAATAGAAAAAACCTCAGTTTTCAGAAATACCCGTGTACGTGTGAACATGGCCCAGGTTTTTCTCAAAACGGAGAAAAATCGTGTCTACCCAAGCACATTTTCAAAAATATCTCTGGCCACACGCAATTGCAAAAAAACGCTGTCAAAAGCATGCCAAGGCAGAAGGTGGCGATATAACCGTATAGTATTGGTGACCAATCAGAAGCCTTGGAGATTGGGGGTGTCATTACCAGAGACAGCATCTGTGTTGAAGCTGACTCTGACATATACGACCTTTGTACTGGATGGACAGTAACTCCGCACATGAGTATAAACATGCCAAAACTTCTAACAAGGTTGAGAGCAGTAGTGCTTTGTATAGGTCAGGCATTTTAGATGAAAATCTAATGTAAACACAGTGTATACTGTCACGTCATCTGAGAGGCACACAGTATGAGGCGAAACAGTCACTTTTTCAAAATCTTCGTTTTTCTTTGGCCGTTGTTTTCAAACACCTAAGTTTTCACTGACCCAAAACGCTCTTTATGTGTGGACGAAAGGCCAGAGCATATAGAAAAACTCAGTTTTTAGAAATACCCATGTACATGTGGACATGGCCTTAAATGGTGTTTGGGGTCAGTGAAAACGGAGGTTTTTGAAAACTCCAGCCAAAGTGGCAATTTTTGTTTCTGCGTTCACGTGTAGACAAGAAAAATTATGATTTTGAAAAACAGACCATTTCGCATCATACTGTGCGCCACTGACTTCACAGTATGCATCTACAATTGTTAGAAGTTTTGCCATGTTTATACTCATGTGCGGAGTTACTGTCCATCCAGTACGAAGGACATAGACGTCAATAGTGTGATTGCTGGAAAAGGTGTTTGCCACTGTTAGTTTCAGACAAAATCTGCATCATTAAAGAACATGATATCAGAATAAATGGATTTAATAGTTTCCAGTAGTAAAAGTGTTTTTCTTAGAACATCAGTCACAAGAGCTTATTTCAACAAGCAGAATGAACTTCCATTTTTGCACTCTCTGGCTGACACCCCTTAAAATATAAGTGTATATGCAAAGAGCTTTTTATAAGTTATGTTGTCACAAATTATACTGTAAACCCAGATTTAGTTTCAATAAAATGTTTGTGATCATTAATTAATCTTGCATGTTGTGCAAATTCTGCCTCTGAATCAGAACCGCGCTGCGTTGCGTGAATTCTGCTGCCCGCCGGAAATCTGTGGTTCCTGAAAGCACATTACATGAAGTGGAACGGTAAATGAATGACTTTTATATTACTCCCCAGGAAAATAAATTACCCTGAAGACTAGTATGGTGACAGCAAGTTAGCTAAACACTAGCTAGCTAAACATTGCATGTATTTGTTCTTTTTATCTGGTCACAGTTTAGTTAGCGGTCAAGTTTCTGGCGGTTCAAAAATATATACAGCTTATTTATGCAGCTTATAAAATTACGCATGTTTGTATGCACCTCTTTCTAATGCTGTTTAGGTCGGTTGTATGTGGTGTTTAAGACAACACAAGAGTTATTTGAATTTATAGCAGTAAATTAGCGAACTTCTGTTTTTTTTCTGATTTATAAACTGATTTTTACATGTACAGTAACCCCCGGTTTTACGTGGATCAGGAGTCACAGGTTGAGTCACAGGTTCTGAGAACCTAACTGATAGTTTTACGCGGAAATCTCCACAATAATGGGGAACCTGCAAATATTCTCTGCATTTTTAGTGTGTTTCAGAGAATTACATTATTTTAAGCTAATCATTGTAAAAATTATTTTTGAATTCTTGTCTGAAATTTTTCCTATTATTTCTTAAACACTAAAACGCTAATTAATATGGACTGTAATTAAACATAAGTGTTTAAGAAATAATAGGAAAGATTTCAGACAAGAATTCAAAAATAATTTTTATAATGATTAGATGAAAAAGACAAGCAAACACACTATGTACATGTGTACATTAAAATAATAAAAAATACAAACTGCATGCAATTTATTATGCATATATGTATGTACAGTATATAGATTGTCATATTTACATATCTACATCTACTAAAATATTCATAATAATTTTTACAGATTCCCAGAGAACATATAAACATCAAGAGCAAATATTAAACTTTGAAGTGTATACTTGGTAATCATTTCTTCTTTTCGTCTACCCATCTTTGTGTCTTGGCCTCCTAGAAGGGAGACTCCTGAAACTCTTTCCACTTCATCTCCCTGGCCATGCCCTCATCTTGGTATAAAGAGTAGACCTCAGATGGGCAGTGTATGTATTTCCCTGGCACTCCAGGAAAGCCTGTATGGACGTGTGGGCTGCTTGGTCCTTGTTTTAGTTCCATGCGGCAGAATCTGCAGAGGCGGCCTGCTATTTGGGAGTCTGGCCTTTTACTCTGTTTTGCAGGCTTCTCCTCTACCCGTTTCTTGGTGGCCTCCAGCTCCCTCTGGAAGAATCTGTTGCCACAAATTCTTCAAATGGCATCTTCTTCTTCAGCAGCATAACTTTGATACACCGTCTTTGAGCAATAAAAATAGCACAAAGGCCCTTGCTGATAGAAAATGTGGATGGAGGCCCCCCCCCCCCAGCTCCCCGTAGACACACCCCTGGCTGCGGTGCATCGAACAGCCTTCTTTTCCAGAACGCACATATTGCCACTTATCTTGAGTGTTTCTCTTGTTTTTAGTTTTGTTCCTCTGAAAGCCCAGTAGTTTTATTACTGTAAATTAAATTAAAAGTTGAGCTCAGTCGCCGTCCAATGTCTGCTTTAACTGGCGGGTCTCTACAATACAGTACTCCTCCTGAAGAACCCTGAATAAGATGCACCGCTGATGAACAGTAAATTATTGAACTATAAGAATTATTGATGATTACCCCTACATTTGACTGTATTTTTATTACTAAAAATTACACTAATGTATTACTGTATTTAATTGTTTATACCCGTGCATTAATTACAGTACAGTCTGTATGGGCTTACCTTTATATTTTCGTTAAGGGTAATGTATTAAACTGAGTTTAAAATGAAATTATAGTGTTTTGGGAGCATATTTGGTGTATATTTAGGGTTTACACTATAAAAATGGGCATTTTTAGGCATTTTTTTCCCTCGTTGACTCCAGCTCCTCCAGACCTTTGTAAGTTGGATAATTTTTTATGTTCAATCCCCTTGTGTTTATTTATTCATTACAGTAATCTCAAATCAAATACATTGCTTACAGTGAATGATTAGTGATGTTTTATATAGATAGTTTGTATTTGGAACATAACAGTTATTTTAAACAACTCAAGAAAGACACCATTTATATGAACGAATGATTTTGAGTAAAGACTTGATGTAAACTTGGTTTCTCTATCGCGTCCAGTTAAGGTTTCAACTAGACATATTTATTTGACCTTTAGTAAAAACGTAAGTTGTTTAAGGCAATGGGTTTCCACACAGGTTTCTTTCTAGTAAAGTCAACTAATCTGGGATAAGAGTTCAGTTTTGCAGAATCCAGATACACTAATGAACAAGCTGACATGTGACAGAAGAAAGAACACACAATAGGGGAACCCATCCTCCTCTGGTTGAATCTGGATAGCGAGAGCGAGAGAGAGGGAGAGAGAGTGTGTATGCGTGTGTTTGCCAGTGTGCTCTGCAGTTAGTGAGCCCTTTAATAAAATAGTTAGACAAAATGTAAAATATATTTGGTGCCAAATTTCACCAAAACTTCTTTAAATCTGCTCAAACCCTGTCATCCTGGTCTTCATTAAGGCCATACACACTCAAAAAATGAATATGAGGTCATAAAAATTTAATTGAGATTAATTAAAAAACAAGTTGGTATGTTGTATATAAATACTTTGTCAGTTGGAAATAAATCTGTGGCAGTTTGTTTAAACACAATCATTTTATGTTGGTTTTAAATCGTCAATTTGATTAAAAACGGTTGTTTTTATCTACGCATGCGCAACTAAGGATTGCGCGGCTTTTACTGAAGCAGCAGGCGCCATTTTCTTTCTTCAGCCGGTTTCGGGATTTACTGGAGTGAGCGGGAGTTTTTGTGCTTCGCCACGAGTGTAAGTTAATTATATATCAGTAATTATGCTTCCTTTACACATTGAGCCGTTTTAACAGTTAGCTGACTTGCTAAGATTTGATTCACGTATTTTTGTGGTGTATCAGAGACTACAAGGTACAGATTACTTGCTCATTATAAACTTGCACATAGCCAGCATTTCCCTTGTGCATATGTAAAGTGTCCTTGCACATTTATTATAGTGGTCAAAGTAAAAGGACTCAAATGAATCTAATAACAACGGCTGACTTTTGATTTGTGGTGTGCGATTCATCTGCAGTGGATGGTTTTGTGCATTCACTCACTACCTGTTGTATTTTCACCCTCCTGATAACTACTGTTTTATTGATATAATTTTTTTTTACTCTTCTAACGTGATTGTTGTCAATTATGGGCATCACTTGGGGTTGTAGTAAATTTGAGTTATAATAAACTGCATGGTCATGGCTTCAAAAAGTGGTTGATTTTTGTTTTCAATGGGCTAGAATGATAAGAAAAGTATATATAAAATATATTTTTCAATGCTTTTCTCTTGGGCTGAAAGGTTTTAGGGTGGTGCCTCCCCACTAGAGGTCATGGGTTCGAGTCCTACCTTCAGTGTATCACTGCTGGGTCCCTGAGCAAGACCCTTAACCCCAAGTTTCTCCAGGGAGACTGTCCCCTATAGTTGGGGAATGGAAGTCGCTTTGGATAAAGCGTCTGATAAATGGCACAAATGTTTTAATATTGTTAAACATCTCATGAATGTTACTGTTATTTTACCTTTGAAGGTCGTCTCTACCATTTGGTAGATGTTTATAACAAAAAAACCGCATGGTCATGGTTTCAGAAAGTGGCTGGTTTTTGTTGTCACTGGCCTAGAATGCTAAGAAAAGATTAAATGAAAAAAAAATCAATGTTTTTTTCTTGGGGTGACTTTAAAAGTGTTAACATTTATTGTCTAGTTTTAAAGCTTAAATTAATAGGCTGGTGTACTATTTTCCCAGGACTTGGAAGAGACTGAGAAGGACAGGGAGCAGATATTGATGGCAGCGTACACAGTCAGGAGCGATAGTGCCGTAGCTACTAAGGAACCTGCACATGTCAGCATTGTAATTGAAGGAGTGGCTGTCATTCAGGGTTTGAACAATGTGGCTTTAGGCTGTGCCATGTTCTTTGGACTTATATATGCCTTGAACCTCAGCTATCCGGACAAACTAAAATGCACTTTTGAATTCATGCAGAAGATTGTCATGAATCGGAGTTGACAAAGACTGTCACCTAAAGTTTTGGCCCTGAAAAACAAATTACTTCAGGAATAGTTAATAATTGTATTATTCCTATTATCTCACACACACACACACTTTATTTTTGTTTTGTTTTTGGAACTGTTGTGATTTTTGGGATTTTACTGATCTGTGAAATCTTCAGATGGGTATGTTTTTGTAATAATTGATTTTGTTAATATTAAGACTGAGCAAAAGTTTGTATGATGTCATGTGTAAAGTTATATGCTTGGTATTTGGCATTTATATTTGGTTTTGCCAAAAAAAGTAATTGCTGGCTCAAATAAATAAACAGTAAAAATGTATTGTTTTTTAAATGTATTTCATTTTTAAATAGAGATTGGGGTTAGTCATCTGTTTTCTTGAAAATTTAAGCATTTATTATGAACTAAAATAACATATCATTTTAATTGAAAGAAAATCTGTTCAGTTTAATTAATAAACATGTATTAAACTGAACTAAAGTAACACAGAATATCAATTTAACTGAAAATGAAAATACTATGTTCAGTTTAATTAATTAATATGTATTAAACTTACACAATAAAAGCATGTTAGTTTTACACATTGGTTTTATGCTAGAACTCCTTAATTAAATTAGATGGAAATTGGGTGTCAAAAATTTGACCAATTATTTTTTTGAGTGCAGACTTGTTTATACATTTTAGGACTGCTGTGTAAATACCAACCCAGGTGGTGTAAAATGGCTGTCCATAGTGGTAAAATTTTGTTCTGTATCCTAAACCACATCCACTAATCCACACTTCTTAATGAAGACCTAGGTGCAGATTTAGAGAAATGTTTGGAATGCATTTTTATTTAAACTTTTTGGAAGTATTTTAAGATATATACCCACTAGGCCACCACCATCTAGGAAATCAGTAAAATGCACAAGAGCAAATTTTTAACCCTCTCAACCCTGCTAAGAACCATAACACATATTAGTTGTGTCATTAGAGGTGGCAGGGTAGGAGTGTGTTGGAGGTAAGAGACCTAAACAATGGCTGCAGCTGTGTGTATATGCTAATGAGCGCATGTCAGCCATGCACTGTTATTGCACAGCAATTGTTTAGAGCTGGAATTTGCTTTTGTTTACCTTGATGACCACAAATAAATGGTTAAGTTCACCTGAAATAACTGTATTGTGTTGGGCTGGGACTGTGTTGCGTATGGGATGCAGCATATTACAAAGACAGTTTTTGCTGCATACTGGAATATTTGGCCAAAGTAGAACATCATCTAAGTATCTTAGGCATACTGGAAAAAAATCATGTACTCATACTGCTTAGTATTTTAAGATATGGTCAGTATGTGAGCAGTCTGTTGCAGGTTATTTTATGTGTTGTAGGATAATTGTTTTTTTCCCACAAAGTGCTCCTAGGCTGACTGGCAACTCTGTATCCAGAGAGGCCCATGATGTCTGGTCCTGGAATGTACTTCCTGCTTCATGCTGAACATTAAACAAACACAATTCCTAAAGAGGTCAGAGCTCTGAGAAAATACATAACTATGTACTAGGGCTGGGCAATATGGTAAAAATAAAATAAAATTTAATGATAAACATCACATGTTTTTCACTAAATACAATTAAACAAGACCAATTTTGTTTTTGACCAACAAGGATATGAAACTAGTCTGAATCCTACCCATGCCCTTATCTGAAACCTACTCAGGCCCGAATGGCTCTGGTAAATTTGAAACCTGAACCAATTTGCACACACTAACAGAGATGGATTATTGCAGACATTATTTTATTGGGTGGGGGAGGGGTTGGGGGGTGGATCTGGGCCTGTTTGTTTTACCTCATCCTTACCCGACCGTGGCATGTGAAGTTCGGCAATGTGGCGTGTGCTGGTATGGACTGCCTCGCCAGTAACGGGACGCGGGACAGAATCAGACTGAGCGAGCGGAGCAGCGGAGCAATGACAAAACGCTGATCAATTAGCCAGCGGCTGAGGCTGATGGTCGTGTCTGTTTAAGCCTTCGAAGATCAGTGAATGGTAGGGAGAAGGGAGAAAAGAGGAGAAGAGGCTGAATTGCGGCAGGGAGAGCGGCCGAAAGACGGCGGCCAGGAGAAAAGCAATGGTCTTTGTGAGGGACACGGCAGGAGTTTATCCTTATTCTACTCAGCTTTACGATTATTTTTATTAGGCCGGGAATGGCGCGAGTGGGATGTTACGGACTGAAGTATGTGCGTTCAAAGCAAGGATTCATTACCGCGCCCTCCCCCACAAAAAACACACGCACGCGACTCTTCGTTTACCACATCAGTTTTGTTGTTTTTTTAGTTTACTCAAGCATATGTTTAGGGTGAAAACTTCCTGAAGGAAAGACTTCGAACCGCTCGTTCTTTTGCGCCCTAAATCTGTCCCACACAGCAAGCCATGGAAATGCCCTATGCCTAGGGCGACACGCGCTCGGCGTGAACTTCGCGGTGACCGATGGCTGCAGGGGCTGCGGACTGTGACAGCGGCAGAGAAACGACAACAGCAGAAAACAGGAGACCGCAGGATGGCGAGCGCAACGGCTACGTGAGCACGTGCTTCACCCCTCCGGAGCAGGTCTGCCGCTGTGAGTCTGTGCGGGGCTGTGGCGGCGTCGCATCTGTGGCGTGCGTCGCTTGCATATCCATTTTTTTCGCGCTTCTGCTGCAGCTGGTGGATTGGGATCCCGAGTGTGGCGAGGGCGGCGGGTGCAGTGCATGGACGGCCTCTTCTTCCTTTGCTCCTAAGCTGGGCGACGGCGGTGCCCTGTGCCACCTGATCTCGCCCGCCTTCACCATCCTATGTGCCTTCTTCTGGCTCGGCCTGCACCTGATCCGTGGCGGCGCGCTCACCGGCAGCGTCGTACTCCTGCTGGCCGCGTGTCACGTGGGTGAGGCGGCGGCGCAGTTGCTCGTGCGTGGTGCAGACGAGCATTTGCTATCGTTCACGGCTAGCGCGGCGGTGCTCGCGTGCTTGGCCGGCGGGGCACTCATGGTGGTCGGACTGGGCCAGGGCGTCTCCGTCATCGTGTTCGTCAGCGTCGTGCGTGCCTTCGCCCTCTTCTCGCTGCAGAAAGTGCGCGCGGGCTGGAGACCGTATGTGGCCTATCTGCTGGGGGTCCTTGGCGTCCTGCTGGCGCGCTATGCTGACCAACTGCTGCTGAATCATGGCGCACAGCAGCGCGAATGCTACGCCTCCGTGACAGGCGCGAGGGAAGACATTCCCGTCTTTAAAAGGCACAGGAGGTCCAGCTCAGTCGTATCGTCAGACATGGCACATCACGCACGATTCAGCAGCAAGTCGCACAGGAGGACCTCCCTGCCATGCATTCAAAGGGACCAGGTAAAACTTTCATCTCCCATTTCAAACAGATACCGTTGAATTGTGGTACTGTGCCTTTGCTTTGTGGACAGCATAAATCGTGCCCATACCGATGTTCAGCTGTGCAAACCGAGCGTTATGAAACGTTGCTGATTAGCGCACAAATTATAGGGTACTTATTATTGTGAATACATGGTAAGAAAGTATTTATTTCCTCTACCTACCTGCTTTGCACAAAAATAACTGAAAAGAGCAGTGTGTTTATTACGCAGTAGAAAATTTTGGTAAACACTCCAGTGTGTATTTTTGCTTTCATCTCTGCTTTGTTTTTGAGCAAGACATCGTTTGTCCATCACCTCAAACAAAACATTAGCTAATCGATTGTATGTACTGGAAATGTGGAAAGACTGCAGGTTTTCTGCCTTAAGCCTTAGTCTGTGAAAGTGTTATTCCTACTGACCAAGTTACTATCCAGTACATTTTACTATCCAGTAAAGTAGGACAAATGAGTAAAATCACATTTGCGTATGTGTGTTTAGTTTGGCTACTTTGATCAGTCTTTCTGTGTCCATATATTTTTCTGTCTCATTGTAATACATATATAACAATGACTTTGAATTCTGGTGTCTGAAGTATGAAGTGTAAGAAACACACACACTCACATTATATAAGTGTGTGTGTGTGTGTATGTATATATATATATATATATATATATATATATATACATATAGTATGTGTGGGTGTGTGT
>JBBPCX010070417.1:0-10664 GCA_037974365.1 Hydrocynus forskahlii
ATATATATATATATATATATATATATACATCAAATACACACACCATATCAGAAAGTGGAATATTTCAATAAAAAAAATGAACAAACATTAAATTAGGATTAAATATGAAACATTAATAGAGTTTCTTTTCATGAGTGGTATTGAAAATTAGTTTTTGGATACTCGCTCGAAAACAAGTATCCAAAGCCTAAAAACCTGTGCCAGCCCTAGAACCATGCTCAATGTAACAAGGTAAAAAAGCTCAGTTTTGACTTCAGGTTGTCTTTATCTCCGGGTTTCCCCGTCCTGAGGCAGTTCCAGCTGTTCCAACAGCTCCTGACTGGCTGTCAAATCATTTACTGACCTTTTTTAACACACCACTAAAGTGAACTGCTGGGTCAGCCTTGAAACCCATGGATCAAACTACTAGCACACATTAAAATGACACTACATTAAAAAACACTCAGCACGAGGGTTTACTCTCTATTTAAATAACTGCACTTCCATCACACTTTTATCTTAATTTATCGATTTTCTATATATTCTTTTTAGTTTTTCTTTCCTTAATATGCTTAACATTTTTATTCTATTTCTGTAAAGCAAAATGAATCACCTTGTATGTATGATAACAGGCTGCGTAAATAAACCTGTTAGCGAAGGGTATGATTAGGATTATCCTGATACTGATACTTCGTATTGTTATGAGATACTGATTGGTACTTTTATTTGATAATATTCTCCAGAATCTGGAGCAAAAAATAAAGAATACATGAAAAGATGTAAAAACAGTTAACGGTTCAACAGAAGTATGGAGCTGAACTGTGTCCTAAGTTTCTTGAAAATATTATGAAGGAGGAGAGATCGCTACAAATATGTGGTGTCGCTCCCATCCCGCCACTGATCCAATTCAGCATCAACCATTTGAAAATGCAGCAGTTAGAATGCATTAATGCTGCATAAACACTGATAGCAGCACCGTTTGCCCAGGAGATTCTCCATATTTCAGTACTGACCAATTCAGTTCCAGATCTCCATACCTTTCCCTACTCTGTCCTATGCGAGTGAGACTATTATTCACTTCAGGTGCTATTGTATATGAACTGCAGGACATAAAACCATTACTGAATCCTGTGCAAACTTAAAGAATCTCTAAGAGGACGTGGCAGAAACAGTCATTTTTCAAACGGCTACACCTGCCCTCATCTCCAGTTCATTAATGTAGATGATTGATGAGCTGAGCGGCTGTCTGTGATCAGAGTGAGTCTTCCCTTCAGAAGCTGTGTAGGTGTGGTAATACAGGTTTAATGCAACATCAGGCTCTGGACTGGGTCACTGATGACTCACTGATACCGTGCTTTGCGTATAAACAAGCTGTTTTCTGAAAAGTGTACAAATGCAGTGTAAAAGGAGGCTGCGTGTTCAGACTGATGGTAGGTGACAGAGCAAACAAACAGCACCACAATAAACGCAGTACAAAACACAAGGGCTGTCATCATCACTTACATTAGTAATAGAGTAACAAACTACTTGTGTGCAACACAACATCACCACTACCAGACTCAATTTCTTTATACCAAGACATAAATAAATTAATTTATTTATCTATAGTATATTATGTTCCTCTCTTAGTGTATTTAGTACAGAAAATTACAGTACAGAGTGTTTTTTGGAGATTTTATTTTAACTATATACCATATTTGATATTGTTCTTGCCTCTGTGTCTATATGCAGATGGAATATAAGTAATTTCCTCTGGGATCAATAAAGTTCTCTGATTCTGACTTACAGGCTTGTTGATACTCTGCGCTGATGCGGCTGTTTCGAATTCTCTACAGATTTTTATAAGTAAATCAAAGAACATTTATCACAATTATAATAAACACTGTCATATTGCTCACCCCTATCTGTGAGACGCTCAGAACGACAGTGACATGATTTAACACACAGCATCACGTTTCCCAGCCTCAGATCAGACCCAAAGCTGTAATCAGGACCTGCTGATGAAGCCCCCCAGGCCCAACTGTTTACAAAAAACAGTAAACACAGTGATTCCACTTCCGATCAAAATACAGCCCTGAAAGTGCAGTGGATGGGCTGGAACGCACTGAAGGAACACAAACGGTCACCCAGATGTTTCATCTGGTTTCCAAATGCAAGAAAATGTATTGGAAGTAGAGCTATTCTCAACCAATCAGCTCTCAGAACTAACTAACCAATCTCTCTCTCTCTGTATCACTGTCTTCTCTCTCTTTGTGTCTGGTCTCTCTTTCTTTCTCTCTCTCTCTCTGTCTCCCCCTCCTCTCTCTGTATCTCTCTTCTCTCCTTGTCTTTCTCACCCTCTCTTACTACATCTGTTTCTCACTCTCTTTCCTCTCTCTCTCTTACTCTCTCTCTCTCTCTTTCTCTCTCACTCTGTCTCTCTCTCTTTCAGCAGTATGAGCAATACAGATTTTTGTTCACTGTGTGTATGAGGACCAGATATATGTGTAAGGTGTGTGTGTGTGTGTGTGTGTGTGTGTGTAAGTAAGAGAGTGAGAAAGAGAGAGAGCGCTCCAGGACTGGGCTGAGTCTGGGAAAACATGAAAAGAATTAGAGACGCTACGCCCCACCCTCCCCCCTCCAACCCCCTACGTGCCCCTCCAACGCCTCCCAGACGACACACACTCCCTACAAACCTCCACGTGCTGATTCAGCACAAACTGGATTTCACATGGCCTGTCTCAGCCCATATTGGCTGAATTCTCAATTATTCCACTCAGAACGTCCCAAACTCCCACTCTCAGGCTTCAAAAGTCTGGGGACGACTCGCCTTCTTTTTCTCACTTTTTTTTCTCACTGTTACGCCCACCGGACGCCACATGGGCCTCATCAGCGTCACCCAAGAGCAGCGCAAGAGTGAGAGTGACCGCACGGTCAGTCCATATAACCTCTGTCAAATAAACACTTTCAAAGTGAAACATAGCACTTTTAATCCTTTTTTACGCTCCTAATGTCAATGTACTCTACAGGCCAGAAATTTGGCCCACCCTCAGATTTAAAAAAGTAAAAATCACAAGAAAATGTTAGAAATACTGAAAATACACGCAACTTTTCAACATTTTTTAGTCTGTATTGACTCATTATTTTGCCACAAAGGCTCATACTAATGGTTTTAAAGAGACACATCAGGTCTGTCTTTAGTCACAGAAATTCACTTTGTGTTGACCCTGGAAAAAGAAAAATTTCACACAATTCCTCCTGGTTTATGTATCACTGGACAAACTTTCATTCAACAGGATAATGATCTCAAACATTCTTCAAAATTATGCCAAAATCACATTCAGTCTAAAAAAAAGCAAAGCGTTTAGAGAATTATGTTCTTGGCCCCACCCCCTCTCTAGATCTTTCTCCCAGTATGCTGCAAAATAAGCGTCCAGCAGATGAGACAAACTGTTTGCTGCTTGAAGAGGTGCTGGGAGGATTTGGACACAAGTCATTTCCATCTTTCCTAAATTTCCTGGGAGGTTATTTTGTTAAAACTTTTGCATCCATTAAACTGTGCTTACAGTGTATATTGTTACATTATACTTCAAAACCAGTTACATTTGTTTTACGTTTTTCCTAATGTTTTCTTGTAATAAAATTTTGAATTGTTTGGCTGGGCCCAAACTTCTGGCCAGTAGTGTTTATGTATTTAGGATGTGTTTATCCCTTAGAAGTCATAGTACTTAATAGCAATGACACACATCCTGAATTTTCAATCCTGACTCCAATCAAGCCTATAACAATGTAGTAACACAAAAGTACACATAATGTAATGCGCATGTAATAAACAATAATTTTGTAATATACTGTAGTAAGTAAATAATGAATGCATGAATACTGAATACACAATACAGCAGCATAAAATCGGTAATTAGGATGTTTTCGGTCGAATCACATGATTGAAAAAGAAGCTCAATAAACTTGACTAAATTGACAAGATTTACGGCAAAAAAAACGTGAACCAATTTTATCATCTGTTATACTAAGACGCAGGTTTTCCTTCAATATGACTAAGAAAAAATGCCGTAATTCAGTCTGACCACTGATGTAAAAAGGCATGAAACTGAATTGAGCTGAACTGAAGTGAATTGAGCAGTAATCGTGTTCAGTGGAAGTGCTGCAGGCGGTCTTGGGGGGCTTCTCGAGTGGCAGTCAGGAGGAAAAACCTCTTTAGCAGAGAAAACAATTACGGCTGACCCCTGACACAACACGGGCAGCTCCGCAGCAAAAGCCACTCTGTCACTTTAATTACTGCCAACAGCAGTGAAACGGAGAGACAAATAGACGACAAACCCTGACTTCCAGACTTGGAAGGTTCTCCCCCCCCTCTATTCCCACCTTAACGCCCCACTGGCACACATGTTTACTTTTAAAACAACACTTCACCCCAAAATCGAGCTGACTGCTCTCTGGGAGCTGAATTAGCATTTGCAGCACATCCACACGAACACTTTATGCTTAACATTCAGCTCATTTAAATCAATAATCTGGTGTGTGATGGTTAAGATTTGGTGCCTGTGAAACATGACAATCATGAAAACAGAATCGGGTGAAAAGAGAGAAAGTAAATCATTTGTCACGCATGAACACACCACAGCCAGCTCACAGTGTGAAATGTGTCCTCTGCATTTAACTCATTCACCAACTGAAGCAGTGGGCAGCCAGCAATGCAGCACCTGGGGAGCAGAGTGTGGGGAGAGTATCTCGCTCAAGGGTACCTCAGTGGTGCCACTAACAGTCCTTAAATTTATTTTAAGTAAAATTATTTAAACAATCACTGGATTGCCGATCGCACGTTTGGGGAAAAAGTCATCTGATTTTAACCTTTTGACCTCTAGTTTATTTATGTTTGCATAAATCAATAAATAAAATATATTAATATAACTGAAATAAAAAAATTTGGGAACTAAAACTTTAGACATGGTAACATGTCCCTGTTCTCTAGAGAACAAGGAGGCACAGTTTTACCATCAGCTCAAAATGCAGCTTCACTAATACTGGAATGGCCTTATTGGGCCGTTGCTGATATCTGATATGTTTAATGAGCGTATGCACTGATGCTGATACCAAGGACTGCAATTATAGCCATATGACACCATGATATGATATTTATATTTATAAAATATTTTGGAGAGCTCATACACCAACACAACACGTCTCTGAAAATACTGAGAGTGCCCAAACCCTCCAAACCACCCGCCCAACACGTATCTGTTGCTCTATTTTGATAACTCTCACGCCATCCGACCCCTCGCTCAATACGTCTCCAGATATCTTCGAGAACTGAGTGCCCCCGAAAAACTCCACACAGCTGCTCAAAATCATTGATCACTCTTCTAATATTGCTGCAGTTCAACCGGTACCAACACTGATCCTGACACAGATTGGGAAATTAGAACTAGATACATTACAGAACATTAGAATGTACTATAGAACCTTAGAATATACATATAGAACATACTATCTATTTTTGTAGGGTAACACAAACATCTGTAAGATGCTGATATTCTTCTTTTTTAAGCAAAGATTATCCCCCAAGTTCCAGTCCTGCAGACCCCCTGCCTAGTGTTTTCTCGGCCTCCGACACACCTGATCCAACTCATCAGCTCAAAACCCAGCGGTTCTTGAGCTGAAGGGGGGTAAACACTAAAATGTGCAACACAGGGGGTCCAAAACTGGTTTGGCAATCACTGGCCTGAACTGTTCCAGGAGTCATCATCAATAGATGGTAGTGCCAAATTAAAGCAGCGTCCCACTAGTGCTGCCACGATGGAAACATTTTATTTTGCACCGTCTCAGATATAGATGTTTACCAATGTAGCCCTCAAAAAATGAGCAACACGAGCCAATATGTTTTACATGATTTGGCACACATTTTTATCCTTATTTTTGTGTATCACACGAATGTAGTGTTAGGACTCTCACAGGTGTGAGGTGGGTCGCCCAGGGCGGGAATCAAACCCTACATTCCGGCTTGAAAGACATCAACGTGATGCACAACACAGACAAAGCACCACACATATTCAGGATGGGAAGTGTGATAACACGGTATTAAAGCATCTTAATGCATAATTAACTGCCCTTTTCCTGCCTGTTGAGGGCGAGGATGCAGTGAATGTTGTGATAATCAGAGCGGACCACCGTAACAGATACACAGAAGTGGGTGTCAGTACTATCTTCTTGGAAGCCTCGGTGGAGAAATCAAGAATCACCCAAGCAGCAACTGCAGAATCCCCACTTCATCGTGAACACAGACACCAGTGTGAGCAGCAGCTGCTGAGACATTCTGCACATGGAGGGTCTGCCAGCTGTCTGAGGGGGTCTGAACTCAGGGTTAAGTGGAGTCCAGATCTGTTCAGACTGACTGTGGGCTGGAGGTCACCAGGGAGTCCTGAAACACACTCCACATCCCTCCATCTCCCTCTGAGAGAGGTATAATTACGCCGAGAGGGGGAAACGGGGAAAGACCACCAGGGTGGAGAGGAGATCTGGCCCGCACCAGAAATAGCAGAGAGCAGGAGAAGAAAGTGGAGGTCTGGTGAATCCCACTACTTCACCACTGAGCACAGTACATTTGCGTCCCAGCAATAAGGAGCTCTGATACTGATATTAATGAGCTTTTAAAAATCCTGATAAACAATGACATTGTACAAAATTATTTTATACATTCACTTTTGATTCATTTTGATTTAATTTTGGACTTATTTATAATTTTATACTTTTCTCTGCATTTTGCTCCACAACTTTTGGTTTAACGGTGCTTTACTGAGACAATTGCTTTTAGTTGTTGTAAACTCAAATAAACAACAGAAACATAAACAATCTTAATATTGTAGCACTGCAGGTGGAGCCACAGCTCCTAACTGTGTTGATTGCTGATCACTGATAATGTTTATAACAATAACAACAATAATAAGAGTAGATATATTAATAATAATAATAATACTATTAAAACCCCAGTATCAGTCAGGCCCTATTTCGCACTTCCATATGTAGCCAAAGATAAATAATACTAATACTTTGGCACTCAGGGTGGATCCACACCTCATTATGGTTTTGATTACTAGTAATTGATCATAATTATATTACTATAAATAATATTAATGAATAATAATAATAAAACCTCAGTATCGTTAGGGCCCTAGTGCAGACTTTATATGCAGCCTAAGACAAGACACGTCCATTTCTCACGAAGGACAGACAGTAATTTAAGCTTTAATTGCTTGACACCAATTCAGACGCTGGATTTAATTTGGTTGGCAATTGGTTGGTAATTTGGGAACTCCATCATTTAGTGCGTTGAATAATGGATCTGGTAGAGTCTCACTCTTTGAACGTGCCTTGGTTGTCCTGATTTTCATAAATCAGATCCCCAGCTAAAAGGCAAATTCAGAAAAACATTAACATTCTCAACTAAGATAATAAGCTGTCTTTTCAGAAACTAAACTAAAATCTATTTTCAGTGTTTGATCATTCATCCAAATTAATGGGAAAATTGGGAAATAAGGATATTTTTATAATCTGCAAAAGTGCCAAGACTCAAGTTTAGGCAACAAGAGGCCGAGTCAGACTGTCTGAAGAGCTTTTTTTCCCAATAAATGTGTATATAATATATTTTTTCCCAACAAAATTGTATACAATGTAGGTTTAAATACCACAGACCAGGCACCAAACTGCATATTCAATATTCATCCAATGTATTATGAATTGGAGTGTACAAAATGCACTGAAATGTGAAAGTGCATTATAAAAATGTGACGTGAAGAATAAGCATTCTTTTAATTATGATATTTAATGTAACTGCATTGTTTATGGTGTGAATCCAGGACCAGTACATTCACACCATACACCCCTATAAACCCTCCAGCTCTAGTTTCAGTGGTAAATTGAGCCATCACTTAATACAGTCATTCCATCATTCTTACTTTGTGGAAAATTGTATCGAGCCCTGAAGTGTATATCCAATTAAATCATAGCGGACTGTATTGTTACACTACTAATAGCAGTTATTACACACAAATACAAGTTATTAAATAAGTATTAAGTACTTGTATAAGTATAGCACTATCTAATCATACATAAGATTTACCCAGTTTAAAATCAGTAGAATCTGTTGATTAGCCTTCACCTGAGAAATTAAAAGTATTAATAAAACTACTAAGTTGCTAAAACTAAATTCCCTACAACTCTGGACAAATGTTTCATTTTTGTGTTATTATTGGGCTTCATTGCTATCCACAATATTTTTTTTTACATTATTATTATTATATATAACATATTACTACTACTACTACTAAAAATAATAATAATAATAATAATAAAAACCTCAGTATGCAGCCTAAGATAAAGAATAATATTTAAGCACTAAGTGTGGAGCCAAACCAGTTTATGGCTTTGTCTACTAGTAATAAATAACATTTAAATGAATGAACATTATATTAATTAATAATAATAATAAAACCTCTGTGTCAGTCGGGCCAAAGTGCAGACTTTATATGCAGCCTAAGACAATTTCTCAAGAATGACAGTCATTTAATACATGTTACTGAAAGCTGCACTTTATTAAAGAAATTCATACATTTTTATATTCCTCCATAAAAGCCTGATCTGAGCAGCAGTGGTGAGGATGACGTTCTCCTGAGCGAATGTGAGACCACCACGCTCACCTGTGCTCAGAAGACTGTGGGCAGTCCACAGCCCCCTGGCCAAAACCCAAACCCACCATCCACACACAATAGATAAAAGACTGTCTGTAAGAAAGAAGGCGGCGCATGAGATCCCACCAAGCCCTGATCTGGCCTGACAAGCTGTTAAACAAATCTAGGTTCAAATACAAACTGGTTAATAAACAGTTATTACAGTGTGGTCTGTAGAGTCGGGGTGTTTTGTGGACAAAGTCTAGACACACATCTGTTCCCAGACTGTGCTGTTGTGTGTTTATGTCATTATTTCACCAAAATGTGTAATCTCTTGACCAGCTTTTGCCTGAGAAACTAAAACTATCAATAAAACCACTGAAAATTATTCAAACTCACAAAAACAACAGTCAAAATAATTATAAAGGGGGTCATTTCTTTAACTCAGGGCTTCTTAATCTGTTAAAAATCCTGGTACAAATGATTAAAAAACTGCAATATATAAAATAAACTGTGATTATAAACAGACTTATTCTGTACAAAATAAAAGTTAATATAAATTTAAATGAAAATTAGGGCCCATATAAAGGAAAACTCAATTTTCCTCACCTTTTTCAAATTAAAAGTAATACTGAAAGTAGTATACCCACTCCAGACAGTCCATATATGGAAAGTAAACTGCAAGAACAGCTCATTTTGTGTCACAAAAACCAAGCCATTTACATACACCCTATTTGCTCTAAAGCATTTTAGCCATATATGTTATAAAACTGTATATAAGACATAAAGAGTTTTTATTCTAAGGGATAAAATAAACTACATATATATATATATATATATATATATATATATATGTATATACACCTAATGATATACTAACTACAAGAATAACTATTTGGTACATAAAACCACATAAACTTCATGGGTTAATTTAAGTTTGGTTGAAATAAAACCTCTTTTTGTTCACAGATAAATCAGAAAAACAGAAGTGCTGTAATGTTCACATCTCAGTGAGTTAAAAGTCTTTGGTGACATTTTCAATTCCGAGTTTCAGATTAAGGCCTGTCTGAGAGCGTTTCCACCTACATAAAACTGACGGGGAATCCACACTGCTGATCTCGTACGTCCGGTAAAACGAAGCCTGAAGCTGAGATCAGGGGAATCCCCATAGAAGTGATATTCAGAAGGTGCAGAGAGCCACACGGGCCCTGCTTCCAAGCCAGACCCTGTTTCTGCAGCAGAGGAGGGCTTTTCTAGACGGAGAGCATGGCTGGGGGGGAACACATTCCTGAGCCTGAGCTGCTGTACAGTGATCCGGTCTCTACCCACACAATTAGCCCCTCTTTCAGAGACTGAGCTCTGACCACATACCTTTCAAACACACTAGGACTTTTTAGAGCTCTGTAAATATATGTACCTAAGTATATATATTTAGGTGCATGTGTGCGTATGTGTATATATTACATGTATGTATACATAGACACACACTTTCTATACATATATATATTTATATATATATATACATAATGTGTGTGTGTGTGTGTGTGTGTATATATATACATACATGTAATATATACACATTACTGAATCTGTAACAGTGCATGTCTGACTCCTATTAACTGGTTGTTGGTGATGGAGTCAAATTCTAGACTGTCCTTTAACGTTAAATGCACTCGTTCACTGTTTCAGCACCTAATAGCTTGTTAAACAGCTAACGCTCATCTACTGATGCACATTGTAACTATACCAGATGGCTTTTTGTAGATCAGTAGAAATGAATCAAAATGGCTTACATTTTCTGGTTTATAAAGGTTTATAAACTCAAATGGTGAATGTATAAAATTATTTGTTAGCAAAAAATATTGCAAATGTTAGTGACATGCAAATGTAGAAAATCTCTGTGGTAAAGTAAAGGGGGCATTTGGCAGATGCCCTTATCCAGAACAATTTACAGTCATTAGTTACAGGGACAGTCTCACAGTCATTAGTTACAGGGACAGTCTCACAGTCATTAGTTACAGAGAC
>JBBPCX010070418.1:0-10662 GCA_037974365.1 Hydrocynus forskahlii
TATCTTTTAGAATTAAACAGTCTGCCCCTTTAAGACCAGTACATGTTTAAGACCAGTACAAGTTTAAGACCAGTACAAGTTTAAGACCAGTACAAGTTTAAGACCAGTACATGTTTAAGACCAGTACAAGTTTAAGACCAGTACAAGTTTAAGACCAGTACATGTAAATGAGCTCTGTGCTGCCGTGTACTGGGCCATATTCAGAAAACAACAATGCTTATAACTTCAGCGTGAATGAATGGGGCAGTTGGTGGCCTAGTGGTTAGGGAGTTGCCCCTGCAACCAGGAGGTTGTGTGTTCGAATCCCAGGACTGCTAATGTCACCACTGAGGTTCCAGTGAGTAAGGTACCGTCCCCACACACTGCTCCCTGGCGCCCCTCGCTGGTGGCTGCCCACTGCTTCACTTGGTGAATGGGTTAAATGCAGAGACATTATTTCACACTGTTCACACTGTGTGCAGAGGTGTGTTCAGAGGGGCCACTTTACTTTAGACCACTGTATAGGTGGATATATGTAAATGTCTCATCTTTGGTAACATCACCAAAAGAATTACTTTAAAATAGGCAGTTTTTGCAGCTTATTTTCTTTATGGATACACACAGTGTATTTTACAAAAGTTTCACAAAGTTTTTTTTACATATAAAGATGCCAGGTAAGCAATAAACAGAACACAACAGAGCGAACAGAGGATAGTACTAAGGACAAAGTAAAACAAGATGAAACAAAAAAAAGCAGAACAAAAACAGAACTGAGTTTAACAAGGACAGACCAAGGATAAACGAGATGAACATGGCAGATTAAAAAGTGAAGTAAAGTAAAGTGGCCACTTATAGCCATGCGTGAACACACCACACCACAGCAAACAGTGTGAACAGAGTGAAATTCTTTCTCTGTATTAAACTCATTTAACCCATTTAATGCATTTAACCTATTTACACCATTAAACCCATTCACCAAGCAAAGCAGGGTGCTGCCACCCACCAGGGATGCCCGGGGGGCAGTGTATGGGGACGGTATCTTACTCAAGGGGACTGCTAGTGATGCCACTAGCAGTCCAGGGAACCCACAACCTTCTGATCATAGGTGCAACTCCCTAACCACTAGGTAGAGCAATTCAAGACAGGGTTAACAGGGAAAAACAAACAAGACAGGGTTAACAGGGAAAAGGCAAACAGGAATCTAGAATAAAACAGAGGCAAATAACAGCAGAGAAAACAGAGGAACAAAATGCAAGAGCCGAAAAACAAACAGAGCATAAGACAAACAAAAACCAAATCCAGGAACACTGAAGGAAAAACACAGGAAAAAAAACTGAATCCTGAACCAAAACACAGACGCAAAAACCCCAATGCAAAAATGAGTCACAAAACACTGGTGCAAAAATAACCAACAAACACAGACTGAAACACAGGGGTATTTATACTGATTAGGGAAATGACAAGACCTGGACAGGGGAGCAGACAGGAACAAGACACAGGTAAACAGGAACGATAAGGGGGCGGGGCTAAGGCTGAAACAAAGACAAACTCAAATGGAACACAGACACATGGTAGGTTTAAACAACGAGAGACAAGAAAGCAGGGAAAAAGACTGTAAGTATGTTACAAAGTAATTTGTTTATGTTGACTTGTTTACTTGAGAGTTCTGTTTTGTTCCAATACATAATCATATCATAGCTCAAGCACCGTAATACCCAGGGGCGTGAATCACCACAGAGGTGACGATACAATACTATGACAATATTTTGGCCACCATACGAGTATATTGCGATTTTATTGCTGCGAAGAGCATTTTGGCTAACAATTTCTGCTGTGATGCAAGAAAAGGACAAAATCTTGCACCACCCTGTGGACCTCAGGAGCAGTGTTATCATAATAGATGTCCGTACCAAAATAAAAGTCTTTCAAATAGAAAGAAAATATTTATGTTTATTAAAATAGCATACTGAAAAATATTGTGATACTATATTGAATTGGTTTTTATCTCACATATAATATTATATGATGTATAATAAAATGGCATCATTTTAGACAGGTTCCCTCTCATCAAACACATGAACACTCACCACAGTAAGCTTCATCAGAACCATCAGTGCAGTTGACCACGCCATCACACACACTGGAACTGGACACACACTCTCCTGAGCTGCACTGATACTGCCCAGCCTGACATGGTTCTGTAGCAAAAATAAAATTAAACAGATTTCTACAATGAGACTTAAATCTTTCTTTGCATGCGCTTCTATTAACTCGTTCATGTCCAGCTACATTCAGTATGATGAGGCGAAAAATGTTTGCATTTTCATACTTTTGTTCAGGATCCGATTTAGATTTTCTATTGTTTTCCTTAAGAATTGCTGCATATGCTCAAAATACTACTTTTAATATGATAAATAAATTATATTTTTAGCCATGTATATCAAGTAGATTTTTCCATTCGGGTTTGTGTTCATGTAACCTCAGAGGCCTTACAGACTAAACAGAAACATTAAAAGATAAGAGCTTTGATGGGCCATCTGTGTTTTTAGGTAAAACCCAGGCCCAATTCCTTACTGTTAGCATGGATGAATGAAGTCAAGTCCACAAATCAGCTCACCTGGCTGACCGAGGCCAAAGCCTGTGCTGAAATTTGCGAGAAAGCCTCTGTCGTTCCCAGAGGAGTCGGAGGTGAACCTCACAGTCATTTGAGAGGTGGTGGAAAACAGGTCAGGAAAATCGCGATTCCCAGTTAGGACACCTTTGATAAATGAAAAAAATAATACTTTATTAATGACTATATTGATGTTTGACTCCGTTTTCCTGCAATACTTTTTTAGTTTTAACATAGCATGTAATCTTTGGCCTACACCGAGATATAATGCTTGTTCTTGGGATACTTTCAAGATCTGTATCTATACAATCACAGTGAGACATTTACTGGTTTACATACATATATATATATATATATATATATATATATATATATATTTGAAAAACAATGGAAACAGTACAGATATTTGATATCAAATTTAGTTATAAATAACCAAGCAGCAGCTCAGGAAGGAACTGTACCGGCAGGTAAAGCACAAACCTAGCAATGATGAATGAGGCTCTACTCCATCTCGCACTTCCACCATATCAAACGATGCCTCCAAAGCGAAATTTTGGAAATGCAGTTGAATATTTTGGCCTTCTTTGGCATGTAAAGTCCACAAACCTGACCAAAAACAATGCAAAGCTTAAAAGATGGCAGCAAATCCCAGAGTCAGTTATACATTATTAACTACACACAGTCTCAATGTGATCTTCAGCATTAATTTGAAGGAATTTATATCCAAGTCAGTTGACAGCTATTTTAATACATAGCTCCTCCAGTTTAGGGGGCTTAAAATGAATCAGATTAACAGGAATTTTAATTAAGCTACCACTTTTCAAATACTTGGCTGTGCACCAAGTGCACCATGTACTTTCAAGGACATCTGGAACCCCCGATGCTCTGCCCGGCCTTTATATGCAGCAGTCTTCGGTTCCTGTTTGTTCTTAGGATGTTTTCCCTGCAGTTTTGCCTCCAGCAAGTGAAAATCACGCTTGGCTGGACTGAGGTCAGCTTATTGACTAAGCCACTGAAGAACATTCCACTTCTTTTCTTCACAAATGTCTCAGGTGGTTTCTGCAGTACCGGGTCATCTGCAGTGTGAAGCTCCAGCCAGTTCGAGACAGTTTTGAACTTGAGCTGACAATGTTGCTCAGAAATCACCTGGCAGTTTTTGTCAGGAGCCACAGCCTCAACAAATACATGGGAACCAGACAAAGCGAGCAGGAGTGTAAGTCTGAATGATCCAGACTGGTCTCGTTCTGGTTCCCCGCTGGTGGAATGAGCTGCCAGAGGTGACCAGAGTGGCAGAATCTCTCTCTATCTTCATTAACCTTTTGAAGACTTACCTGTTCAGAGAGCATCTCCTCTCCTGATGCTCCATCTATCTCCTTGAATAACTCCGACATGAAGATTTTAGCACTTAGAACTCTCCTCTGGTTCTCACACTGTTCTGAAACGCTAGTGTTTCCTCAAATTGTACATTGCTTTGTACAAAAGCATCTGCCAAATGAATGTAATTTACTTATAGAGTTAAGGTCGCAGGGTGCAGACCCAGATGTCACTCTGTAATTCAAGAGTTAGTGACTTGAATTTAATTCAGGTAGCCAATGTAGGTCAATCAGCAGGGAGGACATTGCACAGAGGTTAGTGTCTCTTATTCTGGTCAATGGTTTGTTCTTCATCAGGGGTCATCCGCCTCTGATATGGTCTCCCCTCCGTTTGGTATATTCTTTTAAGAATGTAAAATTAAAGTTTTAGCTGTCTCTCTGTTGTAATTTTCATGGTTACTTCAGAAGCCCTCAGATTTAGTAACAGATTTGCCACACTCAGCACCAACTCTCACTGTTTACTTGTAAGTGAAAAAACTAAGCAACTGGTTATGGAAAAGGAGAGCTTCCAATTGTCCAATTACTTCTGGGTCTCTAAAAATGATGGGCGTGGGCTTTAAATGAAGATAGTGTTGTGCACTTTGTCAACAATCATAATATTTATGGCCCTGACTGTTGTCTACATGATCAGACACACTAATGAATAATATTGTAATTCTGAAAAATGCAGTCTATTTGGTACCCACATGATGCCTCATTCACGTATCCATTTGGATAATTGGGTGTACTGAAGGTTGAGTTTGGTTCATAAAGTTCGAACGGCCCCTCACAGTCAGCTGTAAAGGTTTAAAGAAGTCATACGATTAGATCGAACAATGTATCCATCCATCTATCCGTATATACATCTATACATGCATCCATACATGCATCCATTCATCCATTCATTCCATTTATTGATCCATCCGCCCATCCATTCATCAATTGATTAATGTATCTATCCATCCATTCATTCATTCATCCATCCATCCATCCCTCCATCCATCAATCCATACATCCATCGATACATTCATACATTTATCTACTGAACCATCCATACATCCATACATCTATTGATCCATCCACCCATCTATTTATCCATTGATTCATGTATCTATCCATCCATTCATTCATTCATTCAACCATACATTCATCCATCCATCCATCCGTCCGTCATACTTGCTGTAGGTGGAGGGGTGGTGGGCAGAGGAACTGGAGTTGGATCTGGATATGGACTTTCTCCACAAGGTCCAGAGGTCATGCTGAAGTCGTCCAGTGCAATATCGTTTAACAAGCCTCCCTTCTTACGCGCCTCAAAAACGATCTGAACGCCACAAATAAGGAGGTTAGACTAAGACTAATACCAGAATAGAGTTTCAGTAATCTGAATAAAATTTTAAGAATAAAGCTCATACACACACACACACACACAGACACAGACACACACACACAGACACAGACACACACACACACACACACACACGCAGACACACACACATATATATACACATAAATTTACATATGTATACATGTAAATAATGCTTTGTGATAATTGTGTTCTGGTCAAGCTTTTCTCTTTCTCGCTATATCTCTTTATATACAGTTGGCCCCCAAAATTCGCAGAGGTTATGTTCCAAGACCACCGGCGTATAGTGAAAACCGTGAAGTTGTGATGTGGTAAAAAAAAAAAATGTCTATAAATGCCTATTTTTGTAGTGTAAATCCTAAATATGCTCCCAAAAGACTTAAATTTCATTTTAAACTCAGTTTAATTCATTAGCCTTAAAGAAAATGTAAATGTAAACCCGTATCCGTACTGTAAAGTTTACACTGAACTCCCGCAGTGCTAGAATGTAAATACCGATGTTCCCCCTGTATAGACTGGACTGGAATTCATGCAGCGCGTTTTTTTTGGTATAAGCAGGTAAATACAGTAATAAATTAATTTCATTTACTGTAATAAAATACAGGGCTTTAAGAAGAACGGAACGAAAAACACGAGGACACTCAGCGAAACACTAGAGATCTGCGCTGGAAACTGTTCTGATGTGGGAATTCTGGACTGCAGCTTTCAGAGATGCGTCACAGGGCAGCAGCCGATATACAGTTGCTTTCTCGCGGCAGTACTATAAAACAATACAGTTATATTTTGTATGGAAATGTAGCTTAATTCATGTTAATATTTGTCTTACAAAATTAGTAACTTAATAACAAACAGTTACTAGTTCGGTTCTAAGAAAAAATCCACGAACGACTGAAGCCACGAACTCTGAACCGCAACTTAGCAGTTGCATATCGAACTGTCTTATCTTTGTCATACGAGAATCTTTGGAAGTCCTTCAGGTAGCCTGGAGAACTGTTCCTCAAGACCACATTAAAATATAAGTCCAGATTTTTGGAAGCAAAATATGAAGAAAGGAGGGGTGCACCAAGACACTTGCACAGCACTGTATATGGTGAGCAAGATAGAAAAGTAAGTAGATCTGTGGGTTTTACTGACTGTTTGATCTACTGGGTTGTTTATCGTTATTTGACCGTAGTTCCAGTTGTCTCCATAATTTCCCTCTTTCTGGAAGAGAACAGCGCTGACTGAGCCTCGTTCACTCGTCACTGTCAGACGGAAAACATCCGCTCCAAACATGTGATACCTCAACACACACACACACACACACACACACACACACACACACACACACACACACATTTGCAGACATAAGTACAGGAATATAAACTTCTGATTGATCCTAAAAATAAAGGAGGAGAAAAAGAGACAACTTGATTTGCCATTTGCCAACAAACAGGTGTGGTAAGGGCACTGTAATTGTGTGGATTTCAGGTAAGAACTAAATATAAAACCGTAATAAAATACAAAATTAAAAATATCTGTGGAATGCATTAATACACAAATAACAAATAATAAAGTGTGACTGAAAGAGGCGGTCTGTTTGTGAGATCTAAACCTGTGTTTTTTGGCTATGAACGTTTAGAAAAGCTTGGTTTCCCCAAATATACTTCTACCTTATAGAAGACTAGAAACCAAAACTGACCAAAACCGGAGACACATTTCTTCCTTTTCTTCAGTTAGGGGGAGGCTGGAGATTCGAAAAATCTTTTGCCAGTTCCCCGGGCTGGTCGGGGTTGTGATGTAGTGTCCTGTGGGATCAGCACATAATAAAAAGCCCATTAATTTTGCACAAAATAAATACCTAAAATGCATTCCTATTAAAATTAACATTCAGAATGAAACAGCTATAAACTGAACACCCAGAATAAAATATTAAATCAATTAACATACAGAGTAATGTTCTAATAAAATTAACATACAAAATGAAGATAAAATAAATGATTTTGTAATAAAAATTTAATCCTGAAAGCTTTATTTAAAAGGTGAAAATTAGACACTGACTACAAACTGCTGCCATTGCTAAAATGCTTTATGGTGTATGTCATTATAATATCTGTAGCTTTTGGTTGTTTCTAATGATGTGAAATAAATGTTGAGGCTGCGTTTAAAATTGAAATTTGCAACTATGTGAGCAAAGACATTACTGAATAAAATCTAAATTATTCATAGACAAAGGCAACTTTATTGTCTATAGGTAATGAAGTCAAAAATCTTGAATGTGACCATATACTTTACAAATAAACGTTTCTAGTATGATTCTAAAGAGATGTTGAATTGATGTTCTTGCTGTAATATGTTGTTAGTAGTTTAATTAAAAGTTTTACAGTGACTTACCAGACTGATTGCCCAGTGTGTGGTCAAAGCTTGGTCCAGTCAGTGGAGGGAAAGTGGGTCCTGATGTTCTGATCCAATCTCCATCATCTTCAGGCTCCTGCCTCCAGTAACAGAAGCCTTCTTCAAAGGAGCACTTTATCTTCTCCTCGTCTGGAAACATACAGTCCACCAAGGACCAGACATCACACACAGTGTGGCGATGGATAAAAGGTAAACAAGTACCACAACAAGTTCAACAAGACAAAAAAATATATATTAAATTACTTTGACCAAGCTTAGTGATCTCAGAGTTTGAGTTGTCTTGGATGGTCCAAGATAGAAAAAGACCCCTAAAAGCCTCAGCAGTGATGGAAAATGGTTGAAATGAGTGCTTGCTTGAATTAAAAGATGTTCAACTTGTTTTCTCTACTCCCGAAGTAATGTTTTGTTTCTTTTTTTGGCCAATTGTCCACCCCCGTCAACAAATACTTTAGTTTTGTCTGTTCCACCACCCCACTCCACCCAGTTGACAAATATCTGGTAACGTTCTGTTTTGATTTAAAAAAGGCACATAATGGTGCTTATGACACCGGTGGGAAATTTTGACCTTGCTGTCCATGATAAAATAAGGACTTTTTAATTTCCAGAAACAAGATATTCATATAAAATGTTGTTTCCACTTTGTGTACTTTCCCCTTTGGCAGCACTATCCTAAACGTAATTAAAATTTATTCATTTGCAGAAATACTATCAGTGTGATCTGTTTGGTTTTATTCGTAACAACAGTGAGGAAAGGCTCCTGAAGGAAATCACAAAAACGAATCCATGGACAGAAGGAGGCTCTTCTCCGGCACTGGGTTCCTCTAAGGCTGAACCTCCTATTTATTTGTTAACAGGTGAACACTGAATAATGTGACAGTGGGTCGTACTGGACAGCTGGCTGAGGTTCTCTGCCCAGTAAGAGGCGCTGAAGCCCTGTTGGTTTTGGACAAAGTCAGACGAGAACTCGACAGTGGCCTCACTGGAGAAAAGCCAGACGGTTCCAGGAGAGGAACCTGACAGTGTGTCTGAGGAGAACAAAATGGAAATTTTGGTTCTTGCACAACGCTAAGGAAGTCAACACCAGATCTCTGAAAGACTATTACTGGTGATTCTCATGAGTTAAGCTAAATATATAATTAATAAATAATTTAGAAATGTCCAATAAAGTTCAGTATAATATAATGTAATGTAATGTAATGTAATACAATACAATACAATACAATATAATATAATATAAATACAATATAATATAATATAATATAATACAATACAATATAATACAATATAATATAATATTATATAATTCAGTAATTAATTAATCAATAATTTAGCTGTGAACTGACATGCCAGTGTTTTTCCAGGTCCTGTTCCCTCATAAAGATACAGAACATCGATGTCTTTCTCAGTCTGGAAAACCTCAAAGTCGATTTTTATGGCCAGGTCATCGTTAACACTGCAGGAAATATGAAGTGAAGTGTACAGAAGCTCAGAAGTTTAAAGCAGTAGATCCAACTCCGAGCACAGATCCGAGTGATTCATCACTGTCAGAGTACAGACATGTGTCATGAAGTGTTTAAAGGAATTACACACTTTTTAACTCACTTTGCACGTTTCACTTTGTAATTGCCACAAAGCATATCCAGGCCAAGATCGTTAAAGTGATAGTACAGATCTGAATCGGTTTTCTTTCTTCTCAAATGCAAACAGTTCCTTGTAACACTTTTGGTGTCCAAAATTTGTGTGTTTAGTTTTGCACATTAGAGATTACGTTAAAATAAAAGAAAATTCAGGTGCCAGTATGACTGATGCTAACTAGTATAATTGCAGAGGCAATTAGTGTAATTGTAGATTTGTATTAATATAATTGCAGAAGCAATCAAACTATTGTTCTTCTAAAACTTTTTGATCATCATTATTATTATTATTATTATTATTATTATTATTATTATAATCATCATTAGTATTATACCTCTTTGGAATTTTGGCATGGTTCTAATGCTAAAACATAGATTAATATCCAGTGTGTTGCATGTATATACATCTCATCAATCAGATGATCAGTCCTGATTGTTTAAAAATTAGTTTTGTGTGGTGAAGTCACCTCAGTAATGTATGGCGAGAGAGAGCAGAGTGGTGAGTTGATCTTCAATCTGAAATTAATTTACAAAACTGAGAATCCCTGAATGATTTTAAAGCTCAGGTGGAAACACCGTTCTGTGCGCAAGTGTTTTATACAAGTATGTTTTATTGTAATTATTTTTTCCATTGTGTGACTGTTGGACTGTAACCGTGTTGCTGCTGTTTTGGCCACGTCTCCCTTATAAAAAGGATCTGCGATCTCAGTGGGACAAATCTGGTTTCATAAACGTTAAATCAATAAAAATGAACTTTTTTATGCAGTTCATCAATGGAGTGGAGGCGAGCGTACTCCAGTGCAAGAACTAGAGAAGCCAAACTTCAGATGCTAAGTGTGACTCAGCACATGGATTGCAAGATGTAAATTAGATTTGATTTTTTTTTAGCCGAACTACCCCTTTAAACTGAGATTTACAAGAAGGACACTATGGACATTCATACCTGATGATCCAGCGGCAGTTTGTATTGCTGTCGTAATCCAGGGGGAAGTTTTTAGAACGGAAGACGCCCTTCGGCCCGAGCAAGAGGAACTGTCCATCACACACCGTCGCTATGGGGACAAGAACGTCAGTAAGTTGCGGCACTGAAAGCAGAAAGTTAAAGGCGACGGAGATCACTGAGGAAATGCATTTACCCACCACAGACACTCTCAGACTCGTCAGAGCCTTCGGGGCAGTCGGGAATCCCGTCACAGAGGAGTGTTCTCAATACACAGGTCTCACCGTCTCTGCAGGCCTTCTGTCCATCCGCACACTTCACTGCTATTAAACACACACACACACACACACACACAGTTCAGAATCAAACACACACAAACAGAGTTTAGA
>JBBPCX010070419.1:0-10662 GCA_037974365.1 Hydrocynus forskahlii
CTAACTAGCTTCCAGTGCCCAGCTTGGCTGGGTGGTGGTGGGGATCGCTAGCAAGCGGTCAAGCTAACAAGCTAATGCCCTTACTTCTGTGCACGTTTCACTGAAATTCTCTGTTTCACCGTGGTTGGGGTGGCGCTGTTTCACGTTTTTGACCAGAGTCGTATACAACTGTTACGCTATTGAGGAGCTGGAATTAGGAGAGCAACCTTATTTTTTGGGGCATTTTTTTGTTTCACACCAATAAAAAAGTGATAGTTGTGAAGATTTTTTGTGTTATTTTTCTTGGTGAAACATTGTTTCACCTGTAGTCTTATACTAGCCTCCTGTGTTTCACACACTCAGTAGCAAAGAAAATCCAGCTACAGCAGATGTGCCATGTTCCTGCAACAATAGAAGGCACATTTTGAACTCATACGGTATTGTGTGTGTGAGTGTGTGTCTCTGTGTGTGTGTGAGTGTGTATGTGTGGGTGTGTGTGTGTGTGCGTTGGGTAGATCGACCTCAGTTTAATCCGCAGCATACTGACTTGTTTGCTTGATTTGGTCTGCGTCACAAGTAATCGGAGCACAAAGGAATGTGGAGGACGAGATAAATAATGATGAAGAGGCTAAAGAGCGGGGAGGAGTAGAGGGTGATCAGGAGATAAGGGGATGGAATTGGAGAGGAGGGGTGCTGTGAGGAAGAGAAAGACGAAAGGGGAGAAAGTCCAAGCCCTTACGGGAAAAACAGTAATACTACGGGAAAAGTGAGTATTCTCTAATCCCTTCCACTGACACTACATCAGCGGCAGGCTAGTGTAATGCCATGATGAACTCTGCAAAGCATGGAGAAAGTGCCATCTGCTAGCACCAATGTGCTTAGCCATAGGTCGCCAGGCAACGAATGACTGACGGTCATCATCATCAGCCAAAAGCTTTGGCCGTCTTTGGATCATACGGCATCAACACTGGCATCCACATACACCGGCATATTCCACAGCTTTCTCACTCAGTATAAAATCATCCGCATCTACATTTATCATTCTTCATACATCTAAATATCTTTTTTATAGTTTTTTATAGTTTCCTACAAATGAATTAAAATCCTGTAGAGTAGTGTCATCATAATGGATTCATTTCTATCAGTTTTATATTTTGATACATTTCATACAAATGTGACCTTATATTATTGAAAGAAGTGATTCCAAACTTATAAACACTAAGTGTTTATAAATGTTTAAAAATATCCATCCATTCATGGCACCAGCAATAAAGCAAAATCTCTCTCTGAGTATATAGGTACTTGTCGAGGGCTGAGACACATTTGGCAATGCATGTTCAGGAGTGGTTTGAGGAACTTGACAAGGATGTTGAGTTGGCTTCCAAGATCTCAGTCCGATTGAGCTTCTGTTGAATGTGTTGGACAAACTAATCCAATCCAAGGAGACCCCACCTTGGAACTTACAGGATGTAAAAGATCTGTTGCTAACGTCTTTGTACCAAATACCATAGCCTGCCCTCAGAGGTCTTGTGGAATCTGAGGCTGGACAAGTCAGCTGTTTTGACAGTTATGGTTTTAGTGTTATGTGGTGTTTGCACACTCAAAATGGACAGAAGTCTGAGGCCAGGTTGCTTCTGTTCTGCATTTTTTGTCCCACACTATATAAAATCAGAATCTTTTAATACCCTGTAAATTTTGTTTGTTGAGAACTCACACAAAGAAAATATAAAAATAAGTAATAAAAAGGACCATTATGGGTCTAATGGCTCTGTCTCCATATGCAAATATCAATTCCCAGCTTAGCCATAGCTTGTGTGTGAAAGAGTGTTGGAGGGACAGTACTGTCATCTGTGCCGTGTAATTAGGATGTTATCTAATACAGTTAAATGTGCAAGGAGCAAAAGAACCAGAAGATGGTGAGACGAAAGAAAGAACTAATTATCCCGCAATCTTTCCGTGGTTCCTGCTTTTCATGCCCCCATTCAGGACACTTTTCCATAGCAAACCCATGCAAATCATTAATTCCCTTGGTAGAGGAATACAGTGTAGTTAGCATAGATCTTAAAACTTTTGTCATGTGGGTAGTGGGAGTGTAAAGAATGGGATGCATATGCAGGAGCTTTGACACTGAATTTATTGAGAGAAAACAGCCAGCGAAGGATATGGAACACTGGCTCAGGCAGCAAACAGAAAACAGGCCGGGGAACAGGGGGACAACAGCCTGTACACACACAGACAAGGTTAAAATACAGCTCAAATGGGCTGCAGCCCTTATAGATTTACCAAGGATACAGTGTCCACACCAGTGAGGCCGTCCCAGGACCAGGGGCCAGCATAACACCCTTCTGACTAGTGGGCCTGTACCAGCCAGCCACCAAGGGGGCCCTGAGCTCACTGATGGGCAAGGCCATTCATTTCTCAGGCGGTGCCCGTGCAGCGAGGCTCTGCAACCATGTGACACTATGCAAGGCCCCATCACGGACATCGCTTTGGGGGCCAGCCACGCACACCTGATAAGGCCAGTAGTGATTTCCTCGCACAAAAGACACCTGCTACCCACCAAGCAAGAAGGTCCCACTGTGACACACAGCACCCATCAAGACCTTTTACCAGGAGTCACCCTAGGGACAGACCTTGTGCTCTCGGGGAGAGGGTCTGCATACCATGTATACTTGCAGTTCAAGGCAGCCGACAATGGGAACCCACAAGCAGTAAGGGTGGGTCACACAATCCCGAGCAGCGAGGCCAGCATGAACCAGACACACTAGGTCCAGGGAGTAACAGACTTCTACAGCTGAGGGACCTTCAAAACACAGGGGAGCACAAACCAGGCATAACTAAAATCAGAACAAGACAGTAGGCATAAACTGTCAAACACATTAGAAACGCAAAGGGGAAGGAATGAAAGGGTAGACAAGCAGGAAATCATAGTAAAGGTAAAGATGGACAGACACCAACCTCTTGATAGAGGTGGCTAAAATAAAGGGAAACAAACAAGGGTCAGGTGAACCCAATGGGAGTTATGGGACAAACCAAAGGGAGAATTAGGAATGGAGGAATCTTGGGAGTGTTAAAATAAAAGTTCCATGAAACCAATACAAAAACTAGGTAGGATGTTACAATATTCCAGCACTTGTTTTTCATTCCTTCCTTTGTTTTTTTGTTTGTTTTTTGCTGCCCTAATCCTGAAGCCGTTTTTGGGGTTTGATTTTTGTAATGTTTTTTTCTCTGGTTTATTCTAGTTTATATGTGGATTTTTGATCATTCGTTCCAAAATTGTTGAACAAGAGCTGCTTTCTGATTTTGACAGGGATGAGATGTTCTCTTTTTCCTACTTTAGAGACCTATAGACCTTAAGCCAATAATATTCTCCTTGTCTCCTTGTAAAGATGTTGGAAAAACTGATCATTCCTGCTTGCATGTACACTCTTCCAGAAATCAGGACTTTAATGAGATAGTCAAACACTGCCCACTTTCTTGACAAATGCACAAGTGATGAATAAAAGTTGAATTAGAGTGACCAGGTTGGTTACTCCAGTCACAGGAGAAATTTGTTCTTCTGCTCATGCTGGCAAGCCCCTTGGGCTCACATGCACCAATCAAAAATGTAATAATTAGTTAAGAAAGTTCTGAGTGTTATTAAGGCCATTAGTGAAAAAAGACCGTAACAGCCCTTTACATTTTGATTTAAAACCCTCTTAAGAATGAAAAAGCTAATTTGGCATATTTCTCCCTTCAGTGAAATGAAAAGTGAAAAGTGAAAAGTGGAAGATGGTCTCTGAACTCTTCAGACATGCTTTTCTGGGTCTAGACTGGGACCCATTTGACCCTCAGCAATCAGAAACAGAAGCAGAATCTTTAACTCCATGAAAAGCTCTTCTTGATATGTAGCAGTGTTGGAGTTAGATTCTTTTGAAACCTCTTTATTTTGCAAATATATCCCCACAGTAGAATCAGCATTAATAAAGTTAATGCTGACTTGTGTGCCCAAAGTACTTAACAACTGCGAATAAATCCTCTAGCGAACAGCGGTCAACAAGCAGGACACCCCCTGAAGTACAGCAGGTGGTAAAAACAGCAGTTACCAGGCAGGAGAACAGAACAGAATTCAGTTTGTCCGCTGAAGTCCACTGAAAAATGTTACTGAAACTCACATAAGCTGCAGGTTCGACTGACTGACATCCAGCTCAGCCAGTCAAAGGCTGTTGTTTCAGTGAGGCACAGCAAATATGAATAAAATAAAATTGACCAGTTAGCAAACATGTGACATCATCTTGTTAACTTATTTCTTATGTCAATTGATATAGGTTATGTTCAGAAAAAAACTAATATGTAAGTGTTAACAAATTAGTGTTTGTTTCCTGTTGGTCTGGATACAGAGTCTGTCATCTCTCTCTCTCTCTGTCTCTCTGTCTCTCTCTGTCTCTCTCTCTCTCTCTCTCTCTCTCACTCACTCTCTTCCTCTCTCTCTAACACACTTTGCCTGGCTCTGTCTCTCTCTGTCTGTCTCTCTGTCTTTGTCTCTCTCTGTTCCTGTTTCTGTTTCTCTCTCTAGAGTGTGGGGGGTGGTGAATAAATGAATAATAGAAGGTCTGGAGGGAGGAAACATAGAGAGGTTATGGCAGTGGAACCCACTGACCTAATTTTCCTCTCACTCTCTTCATACACACTCCATATCCTCAAGGAGGGAAAGTTCCAGGGTGCACCGCACGCTTTGCTTCTGGTACCTTATTATGGGATGTAGAGGAGCTCAGTAATAAAGTGCTCATTTGTCATATGTGTTTGGGTTATGCATCCCCAGATCTGTATGGTTAATGTCAGTAAGTAGTTATTGAGCATTGCTTGCCTCAGTTGATATTGTTGGTCCTCCGTGCTTGTCCTCTAATCACTTTTTCTAAGCCATTTTAAGTACAACTTTAAACTCCAAGCATGTGTATACACTGGCAAAGTGTGTACACACCACAGATCATTCCTTTTCTGTTCTTTAGTGCTGCTTCTGTTAGTGCTAGTTTTTGATATGGTAATAACACTACAGCTTATTAGCATTAGCGCATCCATAATTCATGTTGATTTGTGTGTTTTGATAAACCTGATACAGATTTGCTACACTTGATACTGTCTCTGGCGCTGTTGAAACGTAGTGTTGTCTGATTGCAGGGAAACAGAGGGAGGAGAAAGGCAGGAATGGAAGATAATGTGATTGTGAAATGATGCTGTGTGGATATATGAGGAGCTGTCAGGCAAATGTGCTGCCGCTCTCTGTAATGGGATTACATAAGAGTGAGAGAGATTGTTTCTCTGACTCTTGGCATCCATCTATGTGTGTATGTGTGTGTGTGTGTGTGTGTGTGTGTGTGTGTGTGTATGCGGGAGAGTCTGTGGATCTGTGACAGATCTGTTCAACCAGGTCGACTGTCTGTACCGCTTGTGTGGACGCATTCCAGTGGACATTGCAAACACACACAAAACACACATACACACACACACACACACATACACACACACACGCTTGGGCAGCCCTGCTAAAAATTCACATCAGAGATAAATCCTGTTCCATCACCTCCCTCCCTGTGTTTATTTGTGCTGTCTATTTCTGTATGTTAGCCGCCTTTTCTTGTTCGCACTCTATTTCACCTCTTTCTTTTTTTCTTTCTTTGCTTCTTTTTTCATCTCCTTTTATTTTTTTATTTTTTACTCAGTCCCTCTTTCCCCTTTGTTGTCTCACTCTCTCTGTCTCTCTTTCTCTCTATCTCTCTGGTTGTGTTGTATTATGAGAACACAATTTGCCACCCCTCTCTATTTGTCTATCCTTCAGAAGACACACACACGAACAGAGGATTAGGTTTCTCCTGATAAACCAGTTTTAGCCAGCTTTCTGGCCCAAAGCAAGATTAGTAGTAGGATTGCACATTGGATGAATACTTTGTAATCTAATGTTTTTATGAATATGAACTTACACAACACAGACCCCACAGAGCCTTACAGCTGCTTACAGTTGTAATACAGTTTCTGTTCTTTTGACCCTGTTTTCCAACACATTGGATTTGGACTGAAACAATGACGTCAGTGTCCTAGCTATTAATTTGAGAATATGTATTTGTACTGGGTCAACCTCATAGAAATCATGCATTCATACATTTTATACATTTCTTTGGGTTGTCACTATCATTTATATTAATAATAAAGGATCAGTTTTTGTGATGGTTTTCTGTTTTGAAGGCCAAACACTAAAAGTGAACTAATCAAACCATACACATGCATATACAATCTAACATAAGCTCACAAAAAAGCTCATGTTTGTGTGTCATTTCTTTTCTAATACCTCAGGACTGTAATGCCAACTCCTACTGTTGTCTTCCTCCAGGCTGCTGCCGTTTCATGCTGGCATCTGTGGTCCCCAGTTCGTCTCCTGGCATAATTTTCTTTTCTGAGTTTAATTTGGGGGCCCACTTTGGTTAAACACGTTAGTCATCAGTACATGATGCTGATGACTTAGAGGGTTAATTATTTTAAAGGGTAGATTTCTTGTGAACACTGACCGCAAGTGCAGGGGATTCAAAATTGGGATTTTCTTTTTAAAAGAACAGAAAAACAAGGAGCAAAATTGCTTGCTGTACATGAGCTGATTTGCATATTACTCACAACATTTCAATCGGAATAGCCAAAGATGAATTTGAGTACAAGTGTAAAGGCATATTGTTAAAATCTTATCATGTTAGAGTGCAGATATTGCAGCATTGGGGTCTATGAGACATAAAAATGTGTCCATCAGACTTTTTCTCACTGTAAGAGAAGCCAGTAGGATGTCAATTAAGGGAAAATGCTAAACAACACTGAATCATGGAGCAGGTAAATTTTCTATGACTTTTAAAAAATGTGTAATTAAGGTTAATTGAGTAATTATGGCAGCCTTACACTTGCTGGAAGCTCTAAACTGAAATAGTGCTTTGTTGTTAAATTGCGTTGAATTAGAATGACAATGACTGTGTGTCTTCTGTGTAAACCTTGTTTAATACTTGTAGTGAACTCGTCTTATTGTAAGGCTTAATGAAAAGGACAGTGCAGTCAGTTCCTAGAGAGAAGACTCAAACTGGCAGAAAGCTGAATATATTGAAACTGAGTTTCAGTGGAGGATCTGAATAGCTGATGGGGGCTATTTGCTGTGGAGCCAAAAGAAGTATGGGGAGGCACTCCCATGTACTAAATTTATGGAGCTGTTATAGTCATCCCCACTGTGTATTTCGTTGGAGATATACACAGCAGAATATTAGAATGTCCTCTCACATTTCTCTCCGATATGAAAACATCAATTACACGTCTATGCAAATGAATTCTGAACAGTGTCCAAGTGCTTTTTACTGAGCTGTAATTGGCTGTTTGGCTCTGCTCCTCTTCATGAACAGCAAGGTTTTGACTCCTGTAACCGCTTAGGAGAGAAGTGTTATCGATTACGGCCACATTGTGTTGACGAAACTGTAAGTGAAGATTCAATGGGGCCTGATTCTAAAACTGAAAACACACACAACTGAACACGCTTACTGTGCACACCTCTCGCCTCATGAAAGGGTGTTCAGGAGTGTCATAGTCATCGTCATAGAAACTGTTCTGCAGATGGACGTGTTATTTTTTACTCTTTATGCTTTGCTTCTTAGCAACATTTATGTTTCATAATTTAAAAACAGAAGCACTCACGCTCGCTCTTTTTCATTTCTCTCTCTGTCTTCCTCACTTGCTTTCTCACTGCTTCTTTCCTGTTTTTTTTTTACTCTCTCTCTCTCCACCAGCAGCAGACTTGCATGGCAATGAATTGTGAGATGGGCTTTCCCCCATTAGAACAAGGAGAAAGCTGAGACCCTCTCTGCCTCACTGCCTGCGTGAAATGCAGAAATGAGAGTGAGATCAATGCAGTAGTTCTCTGGAAGGTCATCATGAGGAGAATTCAAACAATGTTCGGTAGTAGGTGAAGCCTGAGAGGAGCTTCTGTTCTCCTCTGCTGTTCTCTTTTAGTGCCTTTCTCTTGTATTCTGCAATGGTTTTCTCCACTAGTATTTTTATCCAGTGTTCTCCTCTTGTGCTTTCCACTTGTTTTCTCCTGAATTGTTCTCTAGTGTTCTTTGGTGTTTTCCTGTAGTGTTCTCTAGTGTTTGTCCTTATATTCTCTTCTAGTGTTCTCTTTCAGTGTTCCTCCTTAGTGTTCTACTCTAGTGTTCTCCTTCAGTGTTCTCTTAGTCTTGTACTAGTTGTCTCTTCTAGTGTCGTTGTCTTCTCCTTGTGTGTTCTAAGTTAACTCCTTCTGATTTTACCAAGGACAGAATTATTCTGTTACCAAAGCAACAAGGACAGAACCACAAAACCCAGTAAAAACACTCTCAGCCTCTGTGTTTCATAGCACTATAAGGCTAAGTATAGACATTTACTGCATTTGAAAGACACTCTTGTACCGAACGGCTTACAGTTTAATCATGTTACAGGTGTAGGTGAACATTTTAGTTCACACTGATTGATTTTAATCCTGATTTTCCTCTCGCCAAGAGTTTTTGGAAATTGTCAACAAAAGCCCAGATCTGAGGCAAATCGACATTTGCTCCGAGAGGTGAGCCGATGTCTCACAGACTCCTGACAGATATCTAGTGCGCCAAAAATCTGAACCTGCTGGTGATTCCAGTGTGAAATTGTTGTGATTGGCAGTGAGTGCAGTGACGTGTTTCAGCCAGTGAGAGTGCAAGTCATGGTTTGTGTGGAAACCTGGCAGAGAATTTTTTACTCTTGTATACTATTTTTTTATAGTTATATTTTTTTCTTTGTATTTGTTGTTTTTTCAGTGCAAATCTACACAAGTAACTTAGCTCACTCGCTTCTTGCTAACTTCCATTTTAGAAGAAAAAAATATCCTTGTATTGTGCATGTAATCACATTATTTTCCCTGTTGCTTCTCACATGTTTGGGGTCCACAGAGACTGGTCGGAGAAAGTTCTTGTGATATGACACTCTGTTGCTGATCAGTCATATAGGATGCAAACCACAGCGACTTCAAGGTTCCTGATTGCAAGACAGCAAGTTATGTAATGTGAACTGGACAGCAATCTGACAATTTTGGACGTCTTGCAGTGTCTCCAAGGCATTAGGAGGAATGTTGTCCAATGATTCTTATTGGTCACGGGCTTGCTCAGAGGGAGACCCAACTCCAGCCTGCTGCATTGCAGACAGTGGTGTTATCCTCCGCCCTACACCAACCACTTCTCTTTTTGCATCACTAGTCTGCAGGTCTTTGAACTTGCTACTAAAAACAAACTCCCTCGTCCTTCACACGTTGCCTGCTGAAATGACCTTGAAGGGGACTTTTGCCTTTCTGCACATTGTGTTATGAAATGATTTTTAATTGCGGCCGAGGCTATTAGTCTTGCATTATTTTGCCAGATGGGACACCAGCTAGCAGATGCTGCCAGTCCTTCTCTAGAGTATTAAGATTTGACACATGAGGGATTTAGTCATGATTGAGAGCTTTCTCACAACATCTTTGTTATGGTTTTAATGTAAAACAGTCATTAAATAATTTATTTTTTAATCATTATTATAAGAAGAAGCTGTTAGCAAGCATAACTTGATGCTGCATTTGCATTGTAAAAACTACACAATACCAAATTTTTCATCCAGAGAGTTGCATTTCTTTACTAGAACGGTGTATAAAAATATACCTCCGGCGCTTGCTATGAGATTTAGCCAGTGTAATGTACTCTGTTTAGTTAACTTAAGTGTATTACTCTAACTGTGTTTCTTTCCTTCTTTCTCTCATTCTTTTTTCTTTCTTTTGTCTCTCGCCGTCTCTCGCTCCTCTCTCTCCATCTGCCTTGTCCTTTCTATTTTTGCTTCCCCTTTTCTCTCTCTCTCACTCTTTCTTTCTCTCCTTTTCTTGTTTTTTCTCTTCCTTTCATTATTTCTTCCTACCTGCCTTCTGTTTTTGCTTGTCTTTCCCTCCCTCTCTCTCTCTACAGGCATGCACACCAGTATTAGCGAGATACTTAAGGAGAAGACCCTGAAGCCGTCTCGTCGCAGTCTGCCGTGTCTGGCTCAGAGCCAAACACATCCTCACAACCTCAACCACTTCCTCTCTGTGCCTCTGAGTCCGGAGCCCAAAGCAAACACCAACACCCACAGCGTCCGTGCCTCCTGCACACAAATCACCACGCCACCTACAGGTAAAGGAACACACACACACACACACACAGTATTGTTTTGCCTGTTTGCATAATTTCCAACTGCTGTTATTTTAGTGTGCATGATACAATTTGACCACAATTTGTCTGTATAATTAGAGTTCAAAATCTCTTTGGCACCAGACAGCAGTCATATTAGTGTAAAAACATAATCATTTCAGGAGGGTTTTTAAGTGCTGTGTTTGGAATTTCAGTGATCAATAGTGATTTCACATTATTACCCACAATGCAGTGCTGGCTAGAAAATTAGCTAGCTAAATCACCTTCCTGAAATTCAGTCCACCCTCACGCCAACGAATTCTCCACTTACAGCATCGTCAGTAAGTGCCCCTGTTCCATTATACCTTCTGCTCCCAGTGGAGCCTCTCTCTCTCTCACACACACACACGCATGCACGCACACACACACGCACACACACACACACACACACACACACACACACACACACACACACACACACACACACACA
>JBBPCX010070420.1:0-10661 GCA_037974365.1 Hydrocynus forskahlii
AGAGACAGAGAGAGAGAGACAGAGAGAGAGACAGAGAGAGAGAAAGACAGAGAGAGAGAGAGAGAAAGAGAGAGTGAGAGAGAGAGAAAGAGTGAGAGAGAGAGAGAGAGAAAGATCAACACCATGTCTCTGATCTGGCTTCTCACAATAATGCAGTGGTGACACTGTGACACTGGACTGTGGCCGAAAAAAGGAGCTCCACACTTCGAGATCCAAGATCCTTTATATATCACAAACCCAGCTATACGAGTACTGAGCCCCGGAGTTGCCTGGCAACAAAGTTAACTTCAATTAATTTACATGAAATTGAAGAGAATTTTGGAAAGGCTGAAAAGATGTTTTTTTTTTTTCTTAGCCTTGGACTCACTGGTATTTGGTCTTGGATTGTCTCATCTCACCCATTGGTCTCACCAAATATCCTAGTTGGTCTTGACTGACTCCAGCTGCCTTTAAATACCAGTGATTCTTTTCTAACATCTTCTTTGGAGGCCAAAATCTTTGGCACCGTGGCAAATTTAAAAAATGTCAAAATAAATAAATGGCTCGCAAAATCATTGATTAAATGAACTTGTTCAGAAAATGAGTACTAGTTAAACTAAGTCAAAAAGGATCTAGAACGGGAATATCTGCTAAAACTCTTTGGACTCAATTAGTCCTGGGCTTTGACTCGACAAAGGTTGTCTTGACTATTGACAAAAAGGAGAATGATCATCAAGACCAGCTTGATGGTGCTAGCGGCGTGATCTAAAAAGTCTAAAAAGCAGTCTGTTGCTGGTTTGGGACTAAAACCATGGCAGCTTGAGGGCTAGGGGTGAAAATGGGCTAGAACCACATTCCAGGAGCCAAAGACAGGATGTTGACAATGTAGGTTACTATTTTTAAAGGAAGACCATCATAAAATTATACATACAGAAAAAATACAGTTTCCGAGACACTGCTGGCATGCTGTTTGTTACATCAAAGTAGAAAACAAACCTTTTAGAGGATGAGATGAGATGGGACCAGTGTTTGCAGTGGTGGGGGGACACTACCATTAGAGGAGAACACCAGGAAGGGGTGAACTTGGTCTGCAACAATGTTTAGGTAGGTGCACCATGCCAAGTAATGCCATGTGTATGTCCTACCCGATCTCATGACTTTTCGTGAAGCCATCATGACATAAAATCTATTAAAAAACGTGCTGCGATCACGTTTGAGGCCTTTTTTTCATGCAAGGACAACGCGTCACGACTCTATATATTTTAATGCGCAGTGCGTAACACTGCTAGTGTCTGCGCTAACTGGTGACTGTTGGGTTAAGGTTAGGGTCAGGGTGAGGGTTAGGGTTAGGTTTAGGGTTAGGGCTAAGGTTAGGGTTAGGGTGAGGGTTAGGGTTAGGGTTAGGGTTAAGGTTAGGGTTAAGGTTAGGGTTAGGGTTAGTTTTAGGGTTAGGGTTAAGGTTAAGGTTAGGGTTAGGGTCAGGGTTAGGTTTAGGGTTAGGGTTAGGGTCAGGGTCAGTTTTAGGGTTAGAATTAGGGTGAGGGTTAAGGTTAAGGTTAGGGTTAGGGTCAGGGTTAGGTTTAGGGTTAGGGTTAGGGTTAGGGTTAGGGTTAGAGTTAGGGTTAAGGTTAGGGTTAGGGTCAGGGTTAGGGTTAGGGTTAGAGTTAGGGTTAAGGTTAGGGTTAGGGTCAGGGTTAGGGTTAGGGTTAAGGTTAAGGTTAAGGTTAGGGTCAGGGTCAGGGTCAGGGTCAGGGTTAGGGACTTTCCCGGTCTCACAGCCTTTAAACCTGTTTCAACTGCTTTGCAAAGAAAAATGATGAGGAATCAATTCATTATTAATACACTTTTAGTGGGAAATGTGTAGCATATTTTCACAATATTGCATAAAAGTGTTCATTCATAGGCTACAACAGGAGACAACTTCGCATGAACTGGAGGCAAAGACGGTGAAAAGCAAATTTCTCTCCGACTGTCCCTCAGTCACCAGTTAGCACTCATACTGGTGGTGTTATGCGCTGCGCATTAACTTACAAAGGGTAGTGAAGCGTTGTCCTAGCATGAAAAAAAGGCCTAAAGCGTGATCGCAGCAAGTTTTTGGATAGATTGTATATTGTGCTGGCTTCACGAAAACTCGTGAGACCGGGTTGGTATGTCAGGTCCCAAGCTTTCCCAACAGATCATTGCCCCAAGTCATCCAACCATTGCAAAGTGCAGTTACTTCATTCATTATGTGTCTTTTGGGTTGAAAACTTCAAGGCAACTCTCCAGACATTTTAGACCAAAGAGCATGGCTTGTTAGCTGAGCTGCAGCCAAGCCAAATTCCCCCAAAAACACAAATGTTGGCAACTGTATCGTTATACTTTGAATTTGGCTAGCCAGTTCGCTAACTTAGTTAGCCACATACAGGATTGAATTGGCACTGCAGCCCTCCAGACTGTTGATTCTTCATCTTTTACTTTATCTCATGTGTTCAAATTAGGACATGGGTCAAACCTTCTGGGATCACTATCACTGGTAGCTGGGTGGTGTCTGATGAAGTTGTCTTTTGCGTTTTCGGTACTATGTAGATCATAGTGGAGCTTCAGGTAACCCAAAAGCTAGGCTAAACGAATCCTCTGCATTCTACCTGGCCAACAATCTTCTATAATTATCATCAGCTCCAAGACCCACACTCTCCACTGGAGATCAGCCATAATAATCAAGCACCTGTTGGAAGATTCACACAGAGACAATCAAAATGCAGCACAATCTTACTGATTACAAACTTCAGTCTAATCAGGGGTCCTTCTTCCTGGCCTGATGGGGGTGTGGGAGTGTGTCTCACACTCTGAAGACCTTTCATATTGTTGTCAAGCAGATCTTACCCGTAACAAGTTGTGAGAGCAGAAAAAGTAGCCATTTTAGATTCATGATGGACTTTGTTGGTAAGATAGTTCCATTTAAGCTTTATAAGATTCTGTTGAGCATTATAAAAAAGAAACTAGCAGATAGCAATAATGCAGATGAAACCGTGGAATGGAAACAAGGGAATGGTCCATAGACTTCTGAAGAAGTAGTCTTATACAGGTTAACACTTGAAAAATACTATAGACATTGCTACACCCCAGTAGTAGTCGTTAAAGGAATAGTTTGGCAAGAAAACCAAATGTGAAGCAATTGCTACCGTGTTAGCATTGTGTGATGAGGAGACCTTGCTAGCAAATGGAAAGTGACTTGTTTGGAGAGGTCTTTTCTTCTTTGGAGAAATCATGTTCTAAAGAAAACAGCCATACATTGCCAGAAAAACTAACAGCTTAATAAATAAGTTTGAATAGGTGTGGATTTTAGCAAAATGCTAATACCTATGTTATGAACTTGTTCAGACTGCAAGCATGTTTTGGTTGATTGACTACATTTAGCATCATCCAAAAATTCCCATTTGTGAAACACAGAGATGTCTTCTTTCCTTTCAATATCAGACACAAAACACCAAAAAAAAAGCACTTTCCTCATTACACAGTGCCCAGTACACCCGCCCTCAGAGTCCATCTCCAGAGCAGGTTTCATGACGGAGCAAAACAGGTAGAGAACACAAGCTTTAAGGTAAACACAGAGAAGAAAACAGGACCGATGTTAAGAGCAGGCAGACGGTACAAGTTTAGCCGGCCAGGACCAGTCAGTAAAGGCAATGATTCGTCATGGATTTCCTATTAAGAGTGGAGCTTCATCCTCACTGCCTTTTAATAGGGCTTTAATTTAGATAATTAAGGTTCAATTCAGCTGCGTGGAAAAGGCGATTAGGATACAGATCTTGACATTTTGCCAGAGAAAGATAATTCTGCTTTGATGCATTGGATCCACTTCCTTCCTTTGGAATCGGTTTCTTACGATATACACACACACCAGTGCTTCACACTCATCAATTTGCTCTCTATCGACTGCAGGGACATTATTTCTGGTCCCGGCTGGCGGCTCGCACAGAGAGAGGGGCTAAATTAAAGGGCTCTCTTAAAGCAAACCGCTGCTGCAGCTTTCATCGCCGGGAGAACAAAAGAAAGGTCTCTCATCCCATCTTTCTCTCGCTTTCTCCTGGAAAAATAAACTTGAGTCGGGGAGTCCCAGACCCAGACAGTGTGAATAATGAAATTGCGGAGGAGGTTCATCTGGACAGACACACACACCCCCACCCCAACAAGCGGTTTTGACAGTGTAGGTAGAAGGACTCGTCCCTGCTGCACACACTTTTCCATGCATTGTACGCAAGGTGAGCGCCATATGGCTGATTAAACTCAGTCCCTTGCTAATCCACCCCAATCTCTTGACGGCCGCTGTACCAACACAGATACCCACTATTTAAACACCGTGAGCCGAAAGGGCGAGAATCAAATTAGCCCTGTGCTCAAACACTGGCGGCGAGCTGCGGGCGGAAATGAAATCCACATGAAACAGAGCCATTTGTCCAAATTGGAGAACCTTGTCCAATCATATTATCCCCTATATACCACATACATCTGGGCTTTGGAGATCTTTCAGGGAGTTCCTGAAACTGCGTCCATTTTCTGTCACTTCTCTCAAGGGGTGGGAGATATTAGGCAGTGAGTGCTGGAAGGTAAAATGGGATCTGAGACACTGACAAGAACCAGACTGTGATGGTTAGACCACTGCATAAGAACATTTCCAAACTAGCAGGTTTTATGGGTGGGTTCCTGGAATGCAGTAGTCAGGACCTACCAAAGGTGCTCCAAGGAAGGACACCTGGCAACATGGCAACAGGTCATGAGTGCCCAAGACTTATTGATGCATGTGGGGAGTGAAGGTTAGCCCATCTGGTCTCATCCCACCGAAGATCTGCTGTAGCACAAACTGCTGAAGACGTTCATGCTGCTCTGAATAAAAGGGGTCAAAACGCGCAGTGCAGTGCTTCACACAGTGCCCTGAAGTCACCACTGTATTAGGACCAAACCAAGAACAATTTAGACTTTTCCATGCTTTAGCACCTAATTCACCTCAGTCTGAAATCAAGAGCTTTCGTGGTTTGAAGTGTTTGAGGACAGGAAACCTCTAAACTGCCCCAGTGAGACTCCAGTAGGCCTGGAGTCTGGCACCCCTTTCTCTCTCTTTGAACATTCTTCTGAGCCAAATTATGCAACCAGATATTTAACTGCACACTCACAGGTTTAGATCTTCAAGTTCGTGCTTCAGTATCTTCGACCGCCTCTCTTCGGCGGCCAGCATTATAGCTTGATAGGAGATGGAGCAATTTTTAAAAAGCGGAGTTATCCAACCATTGCCAAGTGCAGTCACTTCATTATCTGTCTGTTGGGCTGAGAACTTCAAAGTAACTCCCCGGACTGTTTGGTCTAAGGAGCTTTGGCGCGGTGGCCAAAGAGCATGGCTTGTTAGCCAAGCTGCAGCCAAGCCAAATTCCTCAAAACATTATTAAACAGCATCTGATTTCCCCTCCCATCTCCCCCTCTCTCTTTCCCTCTCCCATCCATCCGCTTTCTCAGCAGTCGCAGCCAGCCCTCCACACAGGCCAAGCAGCAGCCATTTTGGATCAAAGCTTGCTGGCTCAGTCCGCCGACCAAATGGCTTTCACAAAACATGGGGTTCCAAATCCAGTTCTCAGGCAAGGCCACATTTATGTGCGCTTCCAGCTCAGGGCCCACCTGAGCCAGGTTATCAGCACTCCACAGCCTTTGGCTTTCTGGGCCCATAATGGATGGGCTGGGATTCTGGGCCTCTGGAGGCCAGAGCCTAAAAGGAGGAATACTGGTCTGACTGGAAACACTGGCCCACTCCCAGCAAACTTATGGGCTGTTGTGGTGTTGGGAACTATTTCTGCCAATTGGGGCCCAACTTATTGATAACAGCTAAGCTTAGGCTTCTCTAAACCAGGGTGTTCCTGCCATTGTGTTGTCTGCCATTCAGATTTGTCAGGGCTAAGGTGTTCCCACCACTCGTTTTAACCAATAAAGCTCCTTGCAGAACTGTGGGCACTACTGTCCATTAACTGAAGCAACCTCTGCTCTTGACTTTTAACAAATCAAGAACTTCTACTGTAGATGTTTCTTTAAGGTAGAGGAAGCTCCGCTGCAGATGTTTCCTCAACGTGACAGACCCTTCTCTCTAGCTCATCCACGTACTCCCACTCAAGTTTTCATGAACTTGTGGTCGTATGGGTCGTCTGCCCTACAAGTCTTAGCGTGACGGAGACGGTAAGGAACGGGACGGAACAGCAGAGTTTATTATTTCCCCCAAAAAACCTTCAAAACCACCACAGCAAAGAGCGGAATCGAATGGAAAGCGTTCCTCTTTATGACCGGCTTTGAGGTGTGGTTCACCATGTCCACACACACACACACAAACACACACACACACACACATAGTGAGTAATGCTCCTGAAAATGGAAACATCCTTGTTGAGATATTTTCCTGCTCCATTAAAGTCAATTTAAGATAAAAGGCGGTGCGCGTGGCGTGGGCTCAGCCCAGTGAGGACCACCACTCCGTCCCGGAACCCCTCCGTGATGCTGCCCCTCACTCCACCTGCCTTTCATACCCACAATTACCTGCTTTCTGAGGGGACGTCTTTATTCATTTGCACTGGGTTCTTTTTCATTATTCTTTTACATCATCTTTCCATTTCTGTGCTGTTTTCCTTCTGTTTTTCTATTTTCCAATTACTTTCTGCCCGCTATCTTTTCCCTTTCTTCCTTGTCCTGTACCTGCCTTGTCATTTTTTCTTCTTTTCTTTCTATACTTGTTGTTTTGCCTTCTCTCAGTCTTTATTTTCTTTTATTCTTTCTTCTTTTGGTGCCTTTCTTTCTCTTTCCCTCAAACATCAGTTTCATTTCTTTACTTCTACATACAGTGCCTTGCACAAGTACTCCCACCCCCCCCCTTGGCATTCTCTTTATCTTATTCCCTTACAGTCTGGAATTTAAAATGAATTTTGCGGGGGGTTGTATCTGTTAATTTACACAACACAGCGACCACTTTGCAGACACAAATAATTTTTTTTTTTTTTATTGTGACACAAACAAGAAATAAGACAAAAAAAGAAAACCGGAGTGTGCACTATGCACCCCCTCCCAGAATCAATACTTTGTACAGCCACCTATTGCAGCGATTACAGCGACAAGTCTCTTCGCGTACATCTCCACAAGCCTGGCACATCCAGACTCTGGTGTTTTTGCCCATTCTTCATGGCAAAACTGCTCCAGCTCCTTCAGGTTGGATGGACGCCGCTTGTGTACAGCAATCTTTAAATCATCCCAGAGATTCTCAATGGGACTGAGTTCTGGACTTTGACTGGGCCATTCCAAGACATTTCCCTGTTTCTCTTTAAACCACTGGAGTGTTGCTTTAGCAGTGCGTTTAGGGTCGTTGTCCTTCTGGAAGGTGAACCTCCGTCCCAGAATCAAATCTCTGGAAGACTCGAACAGATTTTCCTCAAGAATTTCTCCATGTTTTGCGCATCCATCTTTCCTTCAGTTCTGACCAGTTTCCCAGTCCCTGTCGATGAAAAGCGCCCCCGCCGTATGATGCCCCTGCGGTGCTTCACTGTGGGGATGGTGTTCTCAGCCCGATGAGAGGTGTTCGGTTTGTGCCGGACATAGTGTTGTCCTTGACGGCCAAAAATTCTGTTTTAGTCTCATCTGACCACAGCACCTTCTTCCACGTGTTTGGGGAGTCTCCAACACACCTTCTGGCAAATTCCAAACGGTCTGCCTCATTTTCTTGGCCACGCTTCCGTGACGCCCAGCTCTGTGCAATGCTGTCACTTGCTTGATGCCCTTGCTTAGTGATGCTGCACCGGTGTTGACTCTGGGGGCTCTCAGAACAAGTGTATATATAAACTGAGATCATTTGACACTTAAATTGCTCACAGGTGGACCTTATTTAACTAATTAAGTGGCTTTTGAAGGTAGTGGTTGGGGCTTCAAAGCAAAGAGGATGAAAACATATGCACGCACCACTTTTCAGTTTTACATTTCTTAGAATTATTTAAAACAAGTTTTTTTTCCCCCTTTTAACTTCATTAATCTGTTTTCTAGGTCCATCACTTAAAATCAAATTGAAAATCCTATTAAATTCCAGGTTGTAAGGTAGGAAAATAGAGAGAATACCAAGGGGGTGAATATGTTTGCAAGGCACTGTATCTTCTTTTCATGTTTTTTTTCTGTTTTTTCTTTCTTTCTTGCCACATTCATTCTTTCCTCTGTTCTGTCTTTCCCTTTTCCCTGCCTTATTTTCCCTTTCCTGCTATTATCCTTTCTTTTTTTTCTATTACCCTTTTCCTTTTATCCTTTCTTTTTTATGAAAAAAAACATTTTTTTTGCTATTACCCTTTCCCTTTTATCCTTTCTTTCATTCTGTCTGTCTGTCTGTTTCTTCTTTTTCTGTTTCTCTTTCATTCACCCTTCAGTTCTTTCTATATTTCGACCTTCTTTTGACTTTCTTCTTCCTTTGACTTTCTTCCTTTCTTCCTTCCCTCCACCGTTGCTTCCCTCCTTTCTTTCTCCTCTTCCCTCTCTCTCACTCTTCTCTACCTTTCCCTCTCTTCTCCACAGTGTTGGTGTTGACTCTCTGAGCCACTGTTTGACATTTAAGGTGCTCTAACACACATCAGCTCTCAGTGTTCCCAGCAGCCCGTGAAGGGAAAAACCCCACAGGGGACAGAAAGGCCGAGGACCAGCCTCACCTGGGAGCCCCCCGTTTAAGAAGCCGGGACCCGAGTCATCCACCCTGAGAGCCCGATGCATCATGATATAGTTATGCATCTAGAGTCCATCCCTCTAGCGAGCGCCGGAATCCCTGGACCATCGCAAAGCAGTGAAGTGGAATTCCATTTAATCCAATAATCCTGTACGACTGAATAAAGCATCATTGCTCTTGCTGTACACAGCGGCTCATTTGTAATCCGCAGGATATCTGAGGACATCCTTCATCCGCAACATGCCTCGGGAACAATACCAGCAATGACATCGCTTGTAATGCAAGGCACTTTTTTCCCCTGCCTCATTCTCCACTTAAACCGTTACTCACAAACCGCCTGCTGCCCGCTTCCATAACGTCCAGTTTTCTGGGTCACATGCTCTTCTGGATGAGGCAGGGACTCGTACGGGATCAGATTAAAATCATGAGACAAGGCAGGAGAAAATTGTGTTAAGCTAAGAGCTTTGTCCACCGTCCTTCCCATCCTTGTTGTTATACTACTGGAAATGAAGGGATTACCAGATATGTGCGTACTTATGTGCGTGGTGCGCCTGCCACCTGCTACTTGATGTCCATACCGTTCCATTAAAGGTCCATCCAAGTGCTCAGCCTGTAGTCTGCAGATCAAGTGATAAGCAAAAGACGCGTGGATGTACATTACAGTTATCTGACCACAATGTAAACCCATGAGAAACTTATTATACCCGTGCTAAGTGATTTCCAGTGTTAAAATATGACAAACAATTCCATAAAAAATGGGAATCTGAACTTATTGCAGCTGATATGTGCAATAAAAGCAGTTCTTCTGCCAAACCATTGTGTTCATCTGCTCACATTCTAGCTTTAATTAGCACCAAACGAATGCTCTACATTCATTTTCTCCCACTGGACGCTCGAAATGTCTCCCTACATCCTACATAGTGCACTAAGTAGGGATTACAGTACTGACCCCAGCACACTAACAGTGAAAAATATTCCTACAGAAATTCCTCTACTAATTGAAATTTGGGAACAGGCATGCATGCAAAATTCCATCAAAGACTAATAGAGCACTGCTTGAGTGCAGAAGCCAGAATTTACAAACTTAAAGCACTAGAACCTTGAATTTATATTCACTTTTACTTTTATTTCCTGCAGTTTTACAAAGACTCATAAGTACTTTAACTCAAAGCCTATGATACTAATGGAGGAGATGCTGCAATCATATTTCAAATTCAAGAATATCCAGTGTTATTCATTTTTTTTATGAAAACTGTGAGGTGGGTATTTGATAAGGGTAGGATAAACAAATCATTTTGTTTATTAAACATTGAGCGGATCTACATTTAAAGGGATCCATGATAATCTCCAGTTCTTTTCTGGTCAACTTTTTTCTGTCACCTAATTTGTTCAGGAGGGCAAAAGTGTTGGTCCTCAATGATGCCATAGCCATACGTAAGGCCTCCAGTAAGATATCCCCTCCAGTAGAATATCTCCAGTCCAGCTTCTACACACTTGGAGGGGACCACTAACAGCCCATTCTATTAACATCAGATGACATATACATATACATTTTTTAGAGCGATTACTTGTCATTTTCTTGAATGAGATATGAGCCTTGACCAATTTTCTAAGAAAAGTATATCGCAGCCAAGAACCATGTGGGAACTAGGGCACTAACACAAAAGTGGACTAGTTGACTTCAGAGGTACAAGTCCACGCCCCCTGAGAGAAGTCGACTAGTCGTGTTTTTTTTTTTCCTCTCTCTATGTGCGCTTGTGTACAAAATGTAGTCTCCGCCTCTGATTGGCTGATGCTGACACGCGTTCTGTGACTTAACCAATTATTATAGTCCCTTCATAAAATGGGCGGTACCATTGGCGCGAGTGGAATCTAAACACAAAACCACAACAAAACGAGAGACACAGCAGAGGAGACAGACACACATCACATGTGTGGAGATCCTTCACTCTAGACACACAAACAGCAGGGTGACCTGCAC
>JBBPCX010070421.1:0-10660 GCA_037974365.1 Hydrocynus forskahlii
TCCCAACACCCCCCCCCCCCCCCCAGGACCGTCCAGGCTGAGAGGATACCCGGCGATGGTAGTCCTGGATGAGAGCTGGATCCAGGATCAACGGCCCGGGGACCCAAGACTGTTCCTCCGGACCGTAGCCTTCCCAATCAACAAGGTACTGGGTGCCCCGTCCACGGCGTCGCGAGTCGAAGATCCGCCGGACAGTGTAGGCAGGACCACCGTCAATGATCCGAGGCGGAAGTGGTTCCGGAGTGACAGGTGTCAGAGGAGAGGTGAGGAAGGGTTTGAAGTGAGAGGCAAGGAAAACAGGCTGAATCTGGAGGGAGGCAGGCAGCTGGAGCCAGAAGGTGACAGGGTTTATCCGATGGGTGATCTGGTAGGGTCCAATGAAACGGGGCGTGAGCTTCTGTGATTCGGTGTAAAGGTGGATGTTTTTGGTGGAGAGCCAGACCCTGTTACCTACGTGGCACAATCGTCCCGGAGGGTGTCGGCGGCCATGTTCTTGGGTGTACCGGTTGTTGGCTTTCCGGATGGCTTCCCTGGCCTGAAGCCACTGCCGCCGACACCTGCGGACCAACTGTTCAAACATCGGAGGTTGGAAACCATAGCATACCTCAAATGGGCTCATCCCGGTCGCTGAGGAGGTGAGGAGATTATGAGACAACTCGGCCCATATGAGGTAGCGGGCCCACGAGTGCTGACGATCCGCAACGAAACATCTCAGGAAGCGCTCCAGTTTCTGGTTGGTCCGCTCCGTCTGACCATTGGTCTGGGGGTGGTAACCAGAAGAGAGACTGCAAGAGGCAGCGATCAGACACCAGAAAGCTTTCCAGAACCTAGCAGTGAACTGGGGCCCTCTGTCTGAGACGATGTCCTTGGGGAACCCATGCAGACGGACTACGTGCTCCATGATGAGTTCAGCGTTGGTTTTTGCTGAGGGGAGTCCTGGGAGAGCCACCAGGTGCACGGCCTTGGAGAATCTATCCACGATGGTCATGATGGTGGTTTTTCCGTCAGACTCCGGCAAGCCAGTGATGAAGTCCAGCACACTGTTTGACCATGGACGGCGAGGCACCGGGAGAGGCTGGAGTTCCCCCTGAGAGGGGGTATTAGGAATTTTGGCCCGGGCACACACTGCGCACGCCTGGACGAACTCTTTAACATCACCGACCATCTTTGGCCACCAAAAGGCGCGCTGGAGGAGAGACAGAGTGCGGTTAATACCCGGGTGGCCAGCTAGAGTAGAGGAGTGGGCCCACTGGAGGGTCTCCGAGCGAAGATGAGTGGGCATGAAGAGGCGTCCAGGCGGGATGGCTGCAAGGTCTGCCCCTGGCGAACTCGATCTTCTGTTGTCACCAGGAAATGAGAGGGTCGTGTTGCAGGAGCCAAGGGTAGCCCAGGATGATAGGAGGTGAGGTGAGTGATGTGGAAGGTGAGATTTTCTTGGTGCTGATCGATGATGAATCGGAGAGGAACTGTTCGATGAGTGATGGGGCTATTTTGGAGGGGTCGACCGCGGTGATAGTTAACGGCCGGTATAACGCTCCTACTTCCACACCCAACTGTTCAGGAAAAAAGAGTGGTCAATAAAGTTGCCAGCTGCCCCTGAATCACCAAAAGCAGTGACACTGACCCGTTTGTGGCTGAGTGGGATGTGGGCCTGAACCATGAAATGAGAAACGGTCGGAATTTTGGAGGTGGAGAGAGACAACCCAGGTGAAAACCTCCCCTTCTTCACCAGGTTTGGCTGTTTCCCGGACAGAGCGGACAGATGGTGCGGTGATGGTCCGGAGCAGTGCAGTATGCGCATAATCCTTCTCTGTAGCGTCGGGTCCGCTCTGCCTGGCTCAGGGAAGCGCATCCTAGTTGCATGGGTTTACCCACGGCTCCGGAGTGGGCATCGGAAGGAGGTAGAGGCTCCCGTCCGACCAGCTGATCTTTAATGCAGAGAGCTAACCCCTCGTAGAAAGCTGTCCGGAGGGCAAAGTCGCCCCACACAGTCTGCATTATATTTGCTAACCGGACGGTCTCCTTGCCACAGGTGGTATAATTTGGATGACACTTCCACCTCGCTGTCCGGGTGTTGGAAGGCCACCTTGAGAAGTTGGGTGAAGTCTTGGTAGATGTGACATGCTGGTGTGTTGGCTCTCAAGACGGCCAAAGCCCAGTAGGGAGACGAGAAATGCGTGAGTGAAGGTGCGTTGAGTCAGGGCGACGATTCAAACTCAATGAATGAGCACCTTAGGAAGTCCCACATCCTGTTTATATACTATGTGACGCGCTCATTTCCTATGACCTTTGCGCTTCACGTGACCAGTGCATGTGACACTTCCTTTATCAGACTAATGGGACGTTGTCTACCGTCATCATCTTGGGTGTTGTCGGGGCCATCACTTTTCTCCTTGGCTTTCTGGAAGCTTACAGCGCCCAAAAAGAGAACAAGAACGTCCTGATTGCGGTCAGTTTTTTAGTTTGTGTCACACAGCCAATGGTTAAAGTGGAAAAGCAGAAGGACTGATAGAATAGAATATTACCATGGTTTATGTTAATATGTAAGCCTGTTTTTTTTCCTGCACAACACGATGATTTGTTCTTTTTTCTCTCCCGCAGTTTTTCATCTTCGTGTTTGTTGCCACTATCGCTCTTCTGGTCATGGCGATTCCGCTGGCCTCCTCACGCACAGAGGTATCTGTGTCAGAGCTCTGATATCGAAAAATACAGCCCTTTGAGTAAACATACAGCAACGCCAGGATTTAGGGGATTACAGACTTCCATCAAAGTGCATGCAAATATGGGTAGTGTAAACTAGCAGAACAATGAGGCAATGTTGTTTGAAAGTAGAGAAAACCATGGTAACGGCTGTGTTTTAACTGGTACTGAACACGGTTCTCCTCATTCCTTCCTCCATTTTTTTACAATTCAATTAGGCAATCGAGGACCAACTTAACAAATTTATACCTTTGAATGAAGCCAGCCCAGATGTACAACAAACAGTGGGTTTCCTACAGAAATGGGTAAATCAAACCCTCCTTCATCTGTCTTAAATTTGTGCAGTGGTTGTTTATAAATGAATACTTTAACACACTTGGAACATTCAGTCATTTAGCACATGCATTTTTTTAACATTTCTCTGTACTAGGTAAAAGAACAGGAAACATGTTCATTCAAAAGACTAAAACTTTTCACAAGTTGCACATGATTGTCCTTTGCTTTAGGAACATTTCTAATTGAACCATAGTTGTTTCACTACCTACAATCCACAGGTGCTGCCACTTCAGGTTAAATCATAAACAGTCTGTTGGTTGGTCAGAGCTTTGAAAATGCTCATGAAAAATTGGAAACAGAAATTGTGGATAATGTCCAGTATTTGTTTCAGCTTTAATTGGCTGTTGTTTCTGTTGTAATTGTTTTCCTTAAACTTCATTCAGTTTGTTGAAGATGAGGGGTGGCCAGATTCTTGCAGTCATCTCTCTAGATTATGTCTGTTACAGGCCAAGTGTTGCGGACTCTTTAATGGCTATCGGGACTGGAGAGATGAAATTCCTACCTCTTGTGACTACGAGAACATGCAGACTGATCAGTGTGTGAAGATCAACCTCACTTCAACTGAGGTGCAGATTAATTCAAATAGTCAAAGCCTCGGGTGGGGTGATGACTAAAGCCTCCAGCAAATAAAATATGCAATAGACAAGATATTTCAGGATCAACCATTACACAAAGACATTTTGGATCAATTTGTACTCTACATAAAGTGTTTGAATTATCTGCCAGTGTGCACTATAAGGAAATGGAATACATGCTGGTGCATATGGGTCTCTGACGCTTATGGTTATGTTGTTCTCTCTGCAGCTGTACATCATGAGGACCAAACATACAAATAGGATGGTCTACTCAGAGGTGAGATGACTTTTAACCTCCAGTACTTCTCATATCTTGTGTATGTCCATGCAAATAGACATCTTTCTTGTCTGTGGCATTCCCAACTTTTTAAAATTTTCTCCCTCAAACATAGTCATGCGCTTTCATCATTATGGAATATTTTGAAATGGCTCTGGATGTCACCGTGGGAGTTCTCTTTGGCGTTGCAATTTTGGCAGTAAGTACAATGAAAAGGTTTGATTATGAAACCTGGGCAGAGGAGAGTGAAACAATATACCTAAAAAGAAGGAATACACAATGACATTACAGTCATGTCTGCATTGGCAGTTGTTTTTAAAAAGAATATTTGATTGAATTTTGGAAGGCACAGTGTTTAGGCCATGCTTGGCTGGTATGCTGAAATATCTTTGCATCTTTGCCTTTAATTTTCATTATACATTGGTGTGAGCGTCAACAGATATGTATGTGAAAAAATTCCCATATCAGTGCATCCCTAAAAGGAAGGAAAAGATACATATTTGTTTACCAGTTAATTTGTTCAGTAAATAAATATACTATCATTGGTATTTTGTTCTTTAGATTTTCATGAGTATGTAACAATTTACAAAACAAATAAGGGTCATACATATAATGTGAAGTTTGGAATTATTTGGAATTAATAGTTGAAATATTGAAATATAAATTAGTTGCCAGAAGGCATTTTTAAACAAGTTATTAAATTGTATACTGTAATTGTCTATTTATAGTAATTTCATGATACGTTATCTGCATCAAGACTTGATCAACACTTCATCATCAGAGGCACACATTCTCATTCCTGACACACATCATTCTCATTATTTTAAAAACAGGAATCATCTACAGCTCTGTTTATAAATCTGGATACATCAAGTGGTTTTTTTTTCCCTACAATTTTTGGAACATTTGTAATAGCTCAACATTTTCACTATACACAGTACATCTCCCAGCATTTTGTTGTATCAGGCAAGAATGAACCAGTAGTGCCAAAATTTATTTATAGATCTTAATATATTTTTCACATATTGCACTACACAAAATCCAGTGTGTTGAAGCATGCTGTTCATCAGTGTTTTCTAGCAATATGCTCAGAAGTGTGACAGTTAATTACAATAATGCTTTATCTTTAACAAATTGGTTTTATAACATAAATCTAAAAATCTTTTTTGTCCAGTGTTCACTGCTTTTGTTGATTTATCTATTGACAATTTTTAAACCAGTGGGGAAAAAAGTGGGTCAGCTTACTCACTATAAGAGTGATCGTCTCTGTGTAGAATTTGCGGTTGCACCACACATTACAGTTCCAGGGTTGTGGTTTGAAAGTATTTATTCACCAGATAGCTAAAAACATTTCTGTTGAATCTCTCTCTGCAGATCTTGGGATGTGTGATGTCACTTGCAGTGGTTATCCGTATCACTGCTCTCCCCGTAAGCACTCTGCCCATTTTCACTCTCCGCACTCATTCACCAAAATATTCTGAGCTCATCACATCTGTGTAGTAAATGCACTTTCATGCAGTTACATTTGCTTTAAAATTACCCTGGCTTATTATAATAGATGTTATCAACATGAGTTGATGAAATGTGTTTTTGTTTTCTCTTGACATCAGCACCTGTTTGTTCATTTTCAGCTTTTTCTCCCTCAGGCTATGAAAGCCAAATTATTAAGTCCACTTGCACTTCTCTTCTTTTAAAAAATGTTCTTGAAAAGGGATATGTATGTCTATGGATTTATTTTACATAGATTAAAGCTTGACCTCTTTTGAAAGTTTAATCTGAAAAATATTTTGGAGGAATATTGATTTTCTCTCATGCTATATATAACATGCTGACCAGTTAAGAGTAAATGAAGGTGGTACACAATGTGCCAGGTAAAGCATGTTGTGGAACAGAGAGGTAGGGAGTGGGGGGACTGTCAAAAAGCAAGGTTTTCTCTATTTAGCAAAATAACTTGGGCTCAGTGTCAAGCCTGTTCAAATGGAAACGAGCTGAGGGAAGTTCTTATTAGACAGTCCTCAATTCTGTGCTATAGTTATCTAGCTAACCAAATCTGGTTATCTGAATAAATCCTGCTTAGTTAAATACTGTTTGTAGCATAGAGAACTCCAAACTGCTAGAGACGACCCTTAAGATCTTGCTCTTGTCATTTACAAGATGGTATATAAATGTATTTCTTGCAGTGAATTGTTTTTTATACTGTGTTGTATTTTCAGGTTTTTGTTTTCTGATGTGTCTTGGAATGTTGTACTCTGCATATCTCCTCACAGTGTTTCATTTGCATGAGGCTAGCTTCTACTAAACAATATAAGTGAACCTACAAAAATGTATTTTTAAGAGCAGAAGCTTAGTGGTAGTAAATCATGCCTTTGCTGTAAAGGATCAGTTTGAGCACATACTTTATTCTTAAACAGTCTCAGCGTTAAAAGGGGCAGTCCACAGGTATCTCAACATTTTTGCACAGTGAAATGGTTAAGATGTAAACAAAGTCCTTTGGAGTGGTTTCATGTCAAAAGCCCTGTTCCAATAAATTACAAGTGCTCATAAATTCCACAGCAGCTATGGTCAGAACACAGTTCTTGCTTTTCTCTACCTGTGCATGTGATTTTAAAGGGGCTGGGGTTGGCACCACACTTCCATAAGATAAGATAAGAAAAAACTTTATTCATCCCAAGGGAAATTCTTTTGTCATAATCATGTTCATTGCAACAAGAGCAATAAAGATAAGACAGAATTAGGAGGAGGGGGGGAATAAAATAAATAAAATAAAATAGTGCAAACAGAATATTATGTAAACTATTACAAAAAACTAAAGTAACTATAACAGAAAAAATAAAATAACAGATTATTAATGGAAGTGGTTATAAAAAGTGACTTAGTGTTTGTGCCATGAAAATATGATGAATGCAATAAAGTGATATAGCGGCAGGTGATGAGGGGAGTGGTAAGGTGAAATGTATTTTTTTTTTTTTCTATAAAAAACAAAAATAAAAAATGAAGCAGAAGCTGAGAGGCTGACATATATATTTCTTTCATAACAATAATGTAGTAACATCCCAATAATTTTTTATTTCAAACAATTTATGCTGCCACCATGTTATTTTAATCTATCACAAAAGTTAACAATTACTCAATATTTAAGGTATGCTCAAAGCATTCAAAGTTTCCCATATAACACACAATTGTCATAGACAATGTACAGCTGCAATATGAGGATAGCTATACTGGCTTCAAATGAAAAATTTATTACACACAGACCATTTAATCAGAAAATCAATTATTTTACTTTTAACAACCACTGCGAAAGTCTCTAGCCATCAGTATTACAACAGTTGTACTGATTGTACTCTGTGTCACAGTCACTAGTAGCTGGTGAATGTTGCACGGCTGCTAGTGCTTGTGGTAAGCCCAAACACAAATGTTGACTTATTTGAGTCTGGAAAGTGTTTGCGGTGCTCTTTAACGACTTGTAGAGCAAACTGTGTCTGATCATCATCTTTTGTTAACAATTCATTGTAGTCCTGCATCAGTGTGACTCCGCGTTCAGACGTGTCATTTACTACTCAAAGGTCTCTGATTACCGCTTCAGCTTCCAAATAGGTTTTATTTGTCACCAATGTCTCAGGATCTGAAAAGAGGAAAGAATCCGAAATGGACAGAATACGGAAGAAATTTCTTGTGTGTAACAAGGTCCCGTAATCTTTTGTCAGTAATCTTGGACTGGTACATAGTAATGCACCTTGTTGGGTCTTCAGTTCCTTGGTTGCTGAGCACTTCAACCATGGCTCTCTTCTCAGCTGCATCAACATTCAGGTATAAAAAGGCTACCGCTACCAGCTCTTCACTTAGATACCACAGCTGCCACGACATGCTTGAGATTCCGATGAGGCGAAAAGTTTCAATAGTCGCATTTCATGGGCTGGTGCTGCAGCTGACAGATGAGCAAGAAACCACGACTACTTGTAAGTGGCTATACCAAACACAGAAGTCACCCAGACCACAAACTTCACAACCTGTCATCTTAAATTCAGCGTCCCTGAAAATGTACATTTTCAGGGCACAGATGAGTCGTGCCATGAAGCGTGCACGATGGATGGCACCTGGCTTCCTGAACATTAGGCCACAAAGCGGAACTCCTCCAATGAATATCAGTGCAAGTTCAAGTAGCTCCTGATAGTCTTCATGCTGATGGCTCAAGTCAAGCTGATTGGTGACGAATGTCTTCATTTCATCCAAAACACCAGCGCCAAGAGCTGTTGCAATCGCAAGAATTTCAATAGCAGGCTTGTAGCTAGCAATGACAACATTTGGCCAGAAGGCCTTGAACAGCTTGAATATCAGGGCCAATGGAAGGTCCAGTCGTGATGCTGAAGGCCTCCTCCAGCAGTTCATGTACGTGATGTCTGCATGCGAGGTGCAGAACATTTCTTCCCAGACGCTATTCAAACAGGGTACAGGCTCCATTCACTCAACCTGTGTTACTAGATGTTGTGTCAAAGCTGATAGACAATACCCCAGACACTGCTTCCATCAATGCATCTGCCATAGCCTTGCCCATTCCCGATGATGATGATGATGATGATGAGCCATGCCAGATCCGGAAACAATGATTGGAAGTCAATCAGACTTATATGTATATTCAGTTATATGTATATTCTGCTATCAGAATTCAATGAATGTTCATGGCAGTTGGGCACTAGACTATCCCAAATAATGCAACAGAGCGCTTAGATTTCTGTCATTCGTACAATTCAACTTTTTTTTCATTTGAGCATACCCCAAATGCACAGCAATCCTGGAAAAAAATGACACTTTTATGTTTCTGTCATTGGAGCATCAAATGGCATGATGGGAGGACAGAAAACAAACAAAAAAATGTCCTACAATGTAAGGACCCCCCTGATGTGTGTAAACTCATTCATGTACCAGGAAACAAGAAATGTCATCAAACTGACAGTGGAGTTCCTGGAGGCTTGAAGAAATACAGACCACCCCACTGCCCCCCCCAAAAAAAGGATGCATATTTCTTTAGTTTTATTTAAAATATTTTTAGTAGTCAATAATTTTGCCCCACACTGTTCCAAAACTTAAACTGCACAGTGTAAGAATGTTATTAGATCAATGAGGAGCAATTTCTGTAAACATCTTAAAGGAATATTTTACTTATCATGCGTATTGTTTACTTGAATGTTTCTTCCCAGTTTCTTGAGGGTGGCCAATAATTATGGTTTCTAAACATTTATATAGTAATTATAGAAACATGAACCACCCTATAATTTTATTTAGGTGTTTCAGTGCATGCATATTTTTCCTTTTAAAAACTATTTAATAGTATTTTATCTATTACTATAACAGTTATATTACATACAAAAATAACATTATTCATCATTCTTGCCACCTTCAGATTCTGTGCATTTCTAACCACATCCCACAAAAATGGGCCAGACATGCCATTACAATTGTTGTACCATCATATGAGCTATTCTTCATATAAATGGCAATGTTTTTTGGGGGGAAATGATTCCATTAAAAAAAGGAACAAAAGCATACATTTTGCTACTTTTTGCTCTAGTGAACCTGGGTATATATAATTTTCCATGTATGACTGTGTAGCTCCAGCAGAGTACCAAAGAGCTGCCAAACATTTCTATATTTTATTTTTTTATGGCAATGGTCATAACATAAGTCATAACATGAAAACCACTTTCCTAATATTATGTAGGTTCCTCTTGTACCGTCAGCTCTGACCCCTGAGGCATGGACTCCACAAGACCTCTGACGGTGTGCTGTGGTATCAAGCTCTAATACATTTGCAGCAGATCCTTTAAGTCCTGTAAGTCCTGTGAGGTGGGGCCTCCAAGGATTGGACTAGTTTGTCCATGAAATTCCACAGATGCTCAAACTGACATATGAGGAATTTGGAGTCCTAGAACTCTTTGACATGTGCCTCAAACCATTCCTGAACCATGTATGCAGTGTGTCAGGGGGCATTATTCTGCTAAAAGAGGCCACTGCCATGACTGGGTGCACTTTGCCTGCAACAATGTTTAGGTAGAAGACACATGTCAAAGTAACATCCACCTGAACGCCAAGTCACAAGGTTTCCCCACAGAAAATCACACTGGCTCTCCCTGTTCCCATCTCTAGATGAACTTGCACCTTGCCTTTTTATTGATTAGTAAGAGCAAGTCACCCTTTTCTATTCCTCTATGGTGCAGTTCTGATGCTTGCATGCTCTTTTTGAGTGCTTTCGGCCGAGGACCGGTCTGCAGCTATGCAGCCCTATACCAGGCAAACTGCAAAGCACTGTGTTCTGACTTCTTTCTACCTTAGTTGGCATTAAATTTCTCAGCCATTTGTGCTACAGCAGCTCTTTGGACCAGATGGGCTAGCTTTCACTCCATTATGCTTGTCTGTTTCCTACATCCAATGCATCCTCTTCAATTTATTTACTGTCTAATATACACCAAACTATGTGTCACTGAAATTTGATAATGTTATTCACTTCAACTGTCAGTGGTTTTAATATTATGGTAATCAATGTTTCAGAGAGGAAACTGGAATACCTTTCTACTGTAATATTAATTGCCGGTTTCACATGATGAGCAAACAGCTGTAGCCTTAGCTTGTCAAAAAGTGCATGTTCTCTGTTAAAGTAATATTTTCAAGGCCGCCTTACAACTTCATTTTATCAGAAATATCGGTAGCACTTTATAATAACTACTCCCTATTAAGCATTTATTAAGCATTGGTAAAGTCTTAGTTAATACTTTGT
>JBBPCX010070422.1:0-10660 GCA_037974365.1 Hydrocynus forskahlii
ACCAGACAAAGCCAATTATGTTAACTCTGACTGCAGCAATTAATTTCAATTTATGGTACAATTACAGTTTTTGAGAACAGCAATTGACTGGATAATCTCATCTGAAAGTGGTGTTTTGTGGCTCACTGGTCCTGCTCTCTCTTTTTCATTTCAAACAGAACCAAAAGCTGCTGGCAGAGAAACAGATAAGGGAGGAGTTTGCAGAGATAAGACACTTCCTGGAAAAAGAAGAGGCGGCAAAGCTGTTTCAACTGGCCGAGGAAGAGGAGGAGAAGAAGCATCTGATGAAGAAAAAGACAGATAACATCACGTGCAACATCCTCACTTTCTCTCAAGCCATCAAGGCCATAGACGATAAGATCGCCAATTCGGACTCCCTGTTTCTGCAGGTGTGAGGCATTCTCCATTTTCTTTAATAATTCAGCACTGACACGCTTAACAGGCAATGCTAATGCTTAATTTTCTTCTCTTTGCAGTACTACAAGCTGATAAAGAAGAGATCAGTGCACTTGACTGAGAATGAAATGTGCCTATTCTTATCCTAAATCCACAGCATCCTGGTTGATGTTGCAGGACTCAGTTAACATTCGTTGAACCAGAGAACGTTCCAGCTGCTCTAATCCATGTGGCCAAACATGTGAGGTCTTTGAAGTTCAGCGTGTGGGAGAAATTGCAGGCCATGGTGGAGAACAGTAAGTTCTAAACTTGCAAGATATGTTCCTGGGCCAGGAGGACTGAAAACAAGGCACGGAGGCCAGATGAGATGAGGAAGAGGTGAATGAGGAGAGAGGGGTAGATGAGTGGGAGAACAAACATAACATCACATAAGAATATAACATTAACGCGTCCATGCCACAGCTGAGGAAGGAGCCCCTTAAATAGACCCCCTACCAGGGTAGATTAGATATAGACTAATCCTCCTCAGCTGTGGCTTGTGAGAAGTCCGGCTGACAGCTGGTGCGGGAACCGGCTCTGGAGTCTGGGCTGGGTGCAGAGAACGGCGCGTGGGATCCACTGGTGGAAAACGGTGTGCTGGGGCCATGGGCGGAGAGCTGCACGCTGGGACCTCCGGCGAGACGCGGCGCGCAGGGACCTCCGGCAGGACGTGGCGCGCTGGGACCTCCGGCAGGACGCGGCGCGCTGGGACCTCCGGTGTGAGCACTGGCGCAGCAGAAAGAGTCGAGAGGCTGGCTGGGACCGCAGAGAGGGTCAAGAGACTGGCTGGGGCCGCAGAGAGGGTCGAGAGGCTGGACTGGGGCGGGGACGGGCTGGACTGGAGTGGCTGAGAGAGGGGTGCTGAGCTGAGAGAGAGCTGAGCTGAGAAAGAAAGCTGGACTGAGAGAGAGGGCTGGACTAAGAAAGAGGGCTGGACTAAGAAAGAGGGCTGGGCTGCGAAAAAGAAGTGGGCTGAAAAAAGGAGCTGGGCTGAGAAAGTGAATTGGGTTGAGAGGGAGAGTTATGTTGAGATAAAGAATTGAACTGGGAGAGAGAGTTGAATTGAGAGAGAGAATTGGGCTGCGAAAGAGAGTTGAGTGGAGAGAGAGAATTGAGTTGAGAGAGGGAGTTGAGGGGACAGAGAGAATTAGACTGAGGGAGAGAGTTGTGCTGAGAAAGAGAATTGGGCTGAGGGAAAACACTGGGCTGGTTTGGGTGACTGAGATGGGGTGGACAGCTGAAATGAGGTGGGTTGCTGAGATGAGGTGGGTTGCTGAGATGAGGTGGGCCGAGGGAGAACGCTGAGCGACTGAGGCGAGCTTCCACCCGAAGGCTGAGTTCTATCATGCCTCCCAGTGTCACGGGAAGCAGTACTCGGGTGGCCAGTTCTTCTCTGAGACGTGGGGTTAATCCCTCGTAGTACTTGTCCCAAAGAACCGCGTCGCTATGCCGTCCCGAAGCCATCAGGGCGCGGAACTCCGTAGTGTACTCCAGTACAGAGCGACCTCTTTGGTAAATACAGAAGAGCCAGAGGGGAGATCGCTCACCGGAGACGCAGGCTGCGGAACCCGTGATGCTGGAGAGCCCAACCGTCATTTCACTGCAGTTATGGGCGCCGCCATCTTGGATTCGCCAGGTCTGGTGCGTGCTGGAGTGGAGAAAAGAGCCGGGTGAGGACCGGGAAAAATCCGCTATGCCTTGCTTTGGATGGACGCATTCTGTCACAGGATTCGGTCCGAACTGGGAAGGAGAGAGGTAGGCACAGGCGCAGATCTCCATAATGCAGGCTTTTATTATTATGATCTACACAAAACAGGACACTACAAACAGAAAACAAGGCATGGGGGCCAGATGAGATGAGGAAGAGGTGAATGAGGAGAGAGGGGTAGATGAGTGGGAGAACAAACCCCTTAAATAGATCCCCTACCAGGGTAGATTAGACATAGACTAATCCTCCTCAGCTGTGGCTTGTGAGAAGTCCTCTAGCGGTCGCTGACGGGTACTGTGGTATATATATATAAAGCATTCTTTAAAAAAGATATATTCACAGGGAATGAAATGCCATACATCTGATTTTTTTGTAGTTTGAGAGGTGTGGCCTAATTTGATATGCATTATGACGGCCTACTCCATCACCTCTCACCTCTCTTTTAGCTCCTGTGACTCTGGATCCCAACACGGCCTACCCCTGCCTGTCCATGAGCAGGAACCTGACCAGTGTGAGCAACACTGGGGTCATTCAGAAGCTGCCTGACAACCTGGAGCGGTTCGACCACTTCGCGTTCATGCTGGGTTCTGAGGGCTTCACCTCAGGCCATCACTCCCGGGAATACCCAAAAAAAGGGTATAAAAAAAACATGCCCGTTTTAGAGTTCACTTACTGAAGTTTATTTAAACAGATTTCAATTTTTTCATTCACAATGCATGCACAATATTTCATTCAATTTGACAAACGGCCTTTGCCTAACCCAAGTAAGCTAGCCAGCAGCAGCACTATCTAGCCTAGTGTTCAGTGACATTCATAGCCTAATCCCTGAGGCTGGGTACAAGCTTGCACATAAGTGACATTTGTTTCCATCATAGTTCATACCTGTTGCTGTCTTTCACCCACATCAACATTTTTGGCGCATCCCCTCACACGCCTTCTCCTTTTCTTTTTTTCCTCTTTCTGCCTAGAGTACCTGCTAACTTTTGCTCTCTTCATCCTGCCGCAAATAGATGCCCCACCATATCAATGAGCGACAGGCTACTACTCCCCGCCCTCCCCATCTCCCTCTCCCCCTACCTCCCTCTCCCCCTCCCCCCTCGCCCCTCCCTCCACAAGGGGAGTTCGCGTGTCGCGTCAACATTGCAGTTCATATCATCTACTGCCAGTGGCCGGGTCCTACGTTTCTTAAATATTTTAAACAGCATATTTAGAGCATAGTCATGATTTAAAAGCACAAGAACAATTTTAAAACGTAAATTTCAATGATATTTTTTTTGTCCCTCCCTAATTTTGGCGCCCCCCCCAGCGGTGCGCCCATATGCACCACATATACTGCATACCCCGTTTTTGTGCCACTGAACTAAAGCAACAGTGCCCTCACTGCTGGAAAGGATCAGTAAAGCACCACAGCCAATGACAGTAGGACAGATGATGTCCTTTTTGGGAATGACAGGCTTTAGTGCAGAATGGATTGAAGACCAGGCACTATAAACTGCACATTTGAGAGCTTTAATGACAGAAGCAGGGGCAAGAACTTGCAAAATTAAATTGGATGGCTGATGCACATGGGGCATTTGAAATTTTAAAACAGGAAATGCGGATAGCACCAGTATTAGCAACACCTGATTATGAAAAGCCGTCTCATTTGTATGTTGCTAACCATTGTGATAAATATACGTTGGCAGTACTGATGCAGGAAACATGCAGTGAGAAAAATGCAGCAAAAAACAACCCATAACATATTATTGTACTGAGTTAGATGGAGGGGCCCAAGGATGGCCATTATGCTATCAGGGTTTAGCGGCAGTACATTATGGCTATGAAAAAGCTTCTGTGTTAACAATGGGGTACCCAGTGTAAGCAGGGCCACCATCAATGATCCAAGGCAGAAGAGGGTCCAGAGCAGCAGGAGCCAGGGGTGAAGTGGTGAAGTGCTTGACCTGAGAGCAGTGGAAGGCCGGGTGAAACTGCACATTTGAGAGCTTTAATGACAGAAGCAGGGGCAAGAACTTGCAAAATTAAACTGGATGGCTGATGCCTTTTAAACTTTAAAACAGGAAATGCGGATAGCACCAGTATTAGCAACACCTGATTATGAACAGCCGTTTCATTTGTATGTTGCTAACCGTTGTGATAAATATACATTGGCAGTACTGATGCAAGAAAACATGCAGTGAGAAACATGCAGCAACTGTTGGGCCGACAATACATCACCCTCCGGTTCTTGATGCTCAAACATTCGAGGCTAGAAACCGTGGCATACCTCAAAAGGACTGAGGCTACTCTAGTATAAATCTAGTATACCATGATACTGTACGCAAAGTTCAAAACAGGCGAAGAGGATGGACTGGCATTCTACTAGTTTTGGAAGGGACTTTAAAGACTGTGCAACATTAATTCACAAAAATTATACTAGTTTAGCATGCATCATGATTGATGTACTCTTATTAATTGGTTATCTTTACTATTTGCATTTACATTTATCAGACACTTTTATCTAAAGCGACTTCTATTCCCTAACTACAGGGGGCAGTCTCCCTGGAGCAACTTGGGGTTAAGGGTCTTACCCAGTGGTGGTATGCTGAAGGTAGTATTCAAACCCATGATCTCTTGGTCCAGGGGCAAGTATCCTACCCACTAGGCCACCACCATTTATTATTGTTGTGCAAATGTTGTTCAGTTATGTCTTTGGTTCAGCTGAGTTTTTTTATATTTATATCCACCTGTTGTTTGATTGGTTTTCTGACTTTACAGTCAGAGAGGGGGGATTTGATGAAGATTTGAATGATAAAAGAATGTTAAAAAGGGCTACTTAATATGGTATGTCTTCACCACCATTAAAGTTCATACAGAGGATGCCCTTCCAGAAGTCCCCCAAGAAGGCCCCAAAATTAAATCAGAAACATCTACACTCTAATGAACATATAATCTACTCAGGATGGGAAAACCCAGCCACAAAGGGGTCATCTACTAATGATAGATAATGAGAGTGTCAGGATGAATATTTAGTCAACATGAACATGAACATCAGCGTGCCAGCTCAGGTCCAGCTGGGGAGATGATCCTCCACTAGACCACGAGGCTGTTTCATTCTGATAAACAGCAAGCTACATTTGCCCGACTGTGTTTGATTTTTACTCAGAAAAAGTTGCAGGCTTAGACTTTTGCTCCAATTTTCCATGATACGAGACATGCTGGGTCATTGGGCTTACACCTTCTTAGATGATATCCTTATTTATTCCATTACCTCAGAAGAACATGTTCAACATGTGAGAGCGGTTCTTCAGAGGTTGCTAGCCCACCAACTGTACTGCCAGTTGGAAAAATGCGCTTTTCATCAGTGCTCCACCACTTTCCTGGGGTTCATGATATCACTGAAGAATGTAGCCATGGATCCCCAGAAGCTGAATGCTGTGTATAGTTGGCCCCTACCCAAGACACTTAAGCAGCTCCAGCACTTTCTGGGGTTTGCGAATTTCTACCCGTGCTTTATCTAGAGCTTTAGCTCAGCTGCGGTGCCTCTTACTGCTCTCACTAAGCCAACTCGGACTCCTTTCATCTTATCTCCAGAAACCACTAAAACATTTCACCAATTGTGCCTACTCTTTACCTCAGCTCCAGTCCTTCTCCAGCCAAAAGGCAGTAAGCCCTTTGTTGTGGAAGTGGACGCCTCTGATGTAGGCGTAGGAGCTGTTCTCTCCCACCGAGGTCCAGACCAGAAACCACATCCGTGCAGTTTCTTCTCCAGAAAACATAGTCCTACTCAATATTGTTACGGGGTGGGGGACCATGGAACGGTTGGCCATCAAGTGGGCTCTGGGAGAGTGGCACCACTGGCTCCAGGGCGATGATGAGCCATTTACGGTATGGATGCACCACCAAACCCTACTTACCATCCAGCAGATGAAATGGCTGAATCCTTGACAGCCGCGTTGGGCTGTATTTCGAGCAGTTTAACCTCCACCTCTCTTTTCATCCAGGGTCTAAGAATGCGAATGTTTTATCATGTCAGTATGAAGTGGATGCCCACTGGACGGACCTCGCACCTGTTCTACCACCTCAGATTATCATCTCACTGGGAGCTGGAAGATTGTATACGCCAGACGCATGCCTTGGAGCCTCCTCCGACAGAGACCCCGTCTGGATGCCCCTTCATTCCAACTCCTCTTCACTCGGATGTTCTCAGTTGGGGCACAATTCTGCACTTTCAGGGCATCCAGGGGTCCATTGAACATTGACCTTTACTCAGAGAGTGTTTTGGTGGCTGGCCATGGCAGAAGATGGTGTGCGCCAGATGTCGCATGTTGCACTGGGTTTCATCACAGGCCTGCCTTTTTCCAGTCTAATGGAAAAAATTCTATCATCATTATTGTGGACTGTTTCTCCAAGGCTGTGCCATGGTGGCATTGGCCGAACTCCCCTCCGCTAAAACCACCGCAGAATTAATTTCAGAGCATGTATTCCATTTGCATGGGTCCCCCAAAGACATCATCTTGGACAGAGGGCAGTTTACTTCCAGGTTCTGGAAAGCCTCCTGCCGTCTGCTCGACTCCTTCTGCAGTCTATCCTCGGGCAACCATCCTCAGGCTCACAGTCTGATGGAGTGGATCAACCAACAGCTGGAGCGTTTCTTGAGATGATTTGTGGCTGATTGGCAGTGCTCCTGGGCTGCTACCTCATCTGGGCTGAGCTGTCTCACAACCTGCATGCCTCCTTCGGCACTGGGCTCAGTCTGTTTGAGGTATACTATGGTTTCCAACCTCCAATATTCAAACACCAAGAGCCGGAGGTTTATGTACCCTCAGCCCAACAGTTGGTCCGCCGGTGCCAGCGGCTCTGGACCCACCATCCAGTGGGTCAGTGAACATTACATCTCATGTTACATCACTGCCGACATCACAGGGGGCTGCAGAGAAACAAATCGCCACTTCAGGCAGACACTGCCAAATGTGCCAAAAGTACTAGCTGTTTGCAATCTTTTGGTGATAACACACCAATGAAACAATTGTTTTACGGCTGCGATAGTTTGTCTTGTTATATTTATGAACGCGGGTGAAATAAGCTAAAAATATCGTCGGCTATTTATAACACTTGTGTACACTTGCTAAAACAATGGACATTTAATGCTTTTTTTTATGTCTTCCATGCTGAACTAAATCAGCTGACTGAAAGTGAGAACTTTATTTTTTTGGCCACCATTCATCAATATTCACAGTGAGACAGCAGTTAATTGTCTATTATTGGTTGTGGGGTGAGTAGTAGGCAACTTTTGGGACTGGTTTTCTGTAAGTATTTATGAATAATATGCAGACATGAAAGACATACACACTTTTTAAAATCTCTCTCTCTTGGTATTTATGACCAATATACAGATCTCTCTCTCTCTCTCTCTCTCTGTCACACATTCAGAATGCCCTCTCTTTTTTTCTCAAATATTCATTAAAAGATTCAGCTGCATTATTTTTGACTGGGTAAGTTCACAACTTATTTAATACTACTTTGTTGAATACTATTTTGATGGTATACACATTCATGGGAGCACAAAGACTATGCATAATTGTATGTTGTGTGCCATTCTACCCAAAAATGCCGGGGCCCTTTTATTGTCCGTCTGCTTCTGTTTGTGTGTGTATGGGAACGCGGATTCCGGTGGGAATCTCTACTCTTCTTAGAGAGCGTTCTCAGAGTAAAGTGCGTGGACTACATGCTCTTTCGTGATACTCCACGGAGTTTGGGTTTATCCTCCATGCTACATGGGCTAACAGTTGGCCATTATTTGTGAAGAGAGGCTCAGGAGGAGCTGCTATCCTCAGACCATAATACTTCTCCACAAGTACGCAAGACCACAATTTTTAACTGTTTATTATAACACAAAAATTGAACTCTCTACCCCTTTGTATCACAAATGCCTATCCACCTCACTGTAACTCACCTGCTCACAGAAATACTATTCTATTACATTTTTGAATATGGAACAGATTTTGTCTGTTCCATATTCAAAATGTAATGTTTGCTTATTGTAATGTTTATTTTAAATATATTGTTTTCTATGTATATTATTACCTAGTTTAGCAGATTCAAATTTCTCTTTAAAGTATTTAAAATCTTAATTGGAAAGTTTCAAGGACTGACTCACTTACACTAGTACTGTTACCTCTCCTGTCGACTGCACTGTATGTTGTGTCGTCCTGTAAATTATTGTACTGTTGCTCATGTTTTTTGTCTCTTTAGTCCTGTCCTGTCTTGTGATGTTTCTGTACCTAAAGTATAACCTTGTGTAGTTCTAGTGTGAGTTTTGTCCTTATTTTATTTTTTTACCTCATTGGTAGCCCTAAATTACCCCCTGTGCTGCAGCCCTGAATTGCAGGAATGCATGTATATTAACTAACGCTGGGCAACGATTAAATTTGATTATTTTTCTGATGTTAATTGCATTGTTATGTGCAAAATTCAGTAATTAATTCAAAAGTAGCTTTTTGCATACTTTTATGTTTAAAGTCCTGCTATATGAACATAAGTGCAATAACATTTGGTTTGCAAACACTTCAAACAAATAAGGAACTTTTTAACAGCAGTGTTTCCTTTCACACAGTTACACAGCTGCAGTTCAAATATTTCTGTAAATCTCAACTTAAACATTAATGTAATCAATATAAAACCCAAGCTATTTGCTCCTGCAGGACATTCATGTTTTATCTAGTTTGTTAAAGAAAAACAAGGTACCCTCAGGATCAAGAGCATGGGCACGGGAACCACTATAGCTTTATAAGCATTATAATCCCCATAACAATTGTCACGGTGATAGACAACAAATGACTGATAAGCTTGCCCAGGTGTAGCGTGGTGGAAGAGCCCAAACGTGGACACAAACGAGTGGGCATCGTCCTGCTGAGTCCTGTGGCCGAGGATGTGAGTAGGTCATGGGAGAGTTCCGCCCAAATGAGGTAGCGGGCCCAGGAGCACTGACGATCTGCCACCAAACATCTAAGAAAGCGCTCCAGTTGTTGATTGGTCCGCTCCGTCTGGCTGTTGGTCTGTGGGTGGTACACGGAAGACAAGCTGGCAGTGACATTGACCAGACGGCAGAAGGCTCTCCAGAACTTGGCAGTGACCTGGGGCCCTCTGTCCAAGACAATGTACTTGGGGAACCCATGCAATCGGACTACGTGCTCGAGGACCAATTTGGTGGCAGTTTTAGCCGTGGGGCGTCCGGTCAGAGCCACCAGGTGCACAGCCTTGGAGAAACGGTCGACTATAGTTAGAATGGTGTTTTTTCCTGAGGAGTCAGGGAGACCAGTGACGAAGTCTAGGGCTATATGAGACCATGGGCGATGAGGAACAGGGAGAAGTTGAAGTTCTCCTGGCGTGGGTTGATTAGTGGACTTGGCACTGCCACACATGGAGCAGGCCTGGATGAATTCTTTGGTGGTGTTGGCCATGCTGGGCCACCAGAAAGCACGTTGGAGAAGACTGAGGGTTCTGGAGGTCCCTGGATGGCCGGCGATGGCAGAGGCATGAGCCCACTGAAGTACTTGTTGGCGCAGGCCAGTGGGTACGAAAAGTCGACCAGGTGGAGTGTCAGCCGGAGGAGGTTCCAAGGTGTGTCCCTGGCGGACTCTGTTTTATAACTCCCACCAGAGAGGAGCCAGGATGAGTTGAGGTGGCAGGACAGGCGCGGGGTCTCCGCCTGATGATGTTGGGAGAGAGCATTGGCCTTGGTGTTCTTGGACCCCGGATGGTAAGAAATGTGAAAATTAAACTGCTCAAAGAAGAGCGCCCACAGTGCCTGCCTGGAGTTGAGCTGCTTAGCTTGTTGAATGGTAAGGAGGTTCTGGTGGTCCGTCCAGACTGTGAATGGGTCACATTTCTCCAACTTACAGAACAACTGATGGCAGGGAACCCATGCAGCTCTGAGGCAGGTGGAGGTTGGTAAGTGGATGTGGATGGAGCAGGGTAATCAGGAGTCCTGGAGCGGGGACTCGGACCCAGCAGTGGACGAGAGGAGCCCTTGGAAAGCACCTTGAGACGCTGAATTGAGAAGGCTGATTTCAATCTTCCCTTCCATCTCGGGGAGCTTGCGTACAGCCAATTCATTCTTTAAGCGTAAAAATAAGCCTTCATAATAAGCAGTGCGTAGAGCAGCATCGCTCCAGATCGTCTGCACCGCGAGGGTACGGAATTCCATGGTGTACTTACTCACGGTTCGATTGCCTTGTTTGAGATGATATGGACGTGAATCGACCTCCACCTCGCTCTCAGGATGTTGGAAGGTGGCCCTGAGTAGGTGCGTGAAGGGGGTAGCTCGAGCACAGGACCCCTCGGATCCGGGGAGAGGACCGGGGGAACCCCCGACATAATGGTCTGGGGGCTCACTGCGCGCTTCCATGCCCGTTTCCTCTCTCCCGGACGAGGGCCCTGGCAATCCGCCAGCGGGAGGACCAACGGAGCCACCCCAGCCTTCCAACCGGCCGGGGTGCTCACAGCGGGTTGTTTTCCCCGCTTCCTCCTCGCTGGCTT
>JBBPCX010070425.1:0-10658 GCA_037974365.1 Hydrocynus forskahlii
GAGGACAGTGACGGAGGGGGGCACTCCATGGACACTGGAGGTACTCTGGGGTGGGAGCGGGGGGCCCATGGAGGGCTTCCCTCGGCCTCCATCCGCCCCACCACCGCCTCGGAGCAGAAGGAGGGGGTGGGGTGTCGCCCAGGGCCGCCCTTCCTGGCCGCCGTCGCTCCCGCAAACGTCGGGGCAACGGCATGGACTCCGGGATCACCAGGAGGTGATCCAGCCTGGCGTTGTGACACATATTATTTTTCAATTTGCCAAAAAGAAGACCTGATTCCATAAGGAGGAAGCAATGTCATGTGGGGATTGACAACACACTACATTAAAATGCTAGGGTGGCAGTTGGGGTGTTAGTAGCCTAGTGGGTAAAACACTTGCCTGCGAACCTGATGACCACAAACTTTCTACCATTGTGTCCTTGAGCAAGACACTTAACTCTCAGTTGCTCCAGGGGGACTGTAACTAATGACTCTGGATAAGAGCACCAGCCAAATGCCCCCCTTTACCAAAATGTATTATAAGTAATTATATAACATCAGTGAACTATGGCAACATCTAATATCAAATAAAATTATCTGTCCTTTGACACTAAATAACTTTCGCAAGATTTATGAATAATTGTAACAGTTCAATCTTAACTCTAACTGTAGCAGATGGCATTCATTAATTTAACATGACGTGATTATGGAACTAATACATTTTAAATGGACTACAGCGTATCAATACAGAATTACATACTCACAACAGTACAAGCATGGGGAATGATGCATATCCCTCTTTTTTTATACTGAAAAAAGGTGGACCACCTCTCCTAGTGGAACAGAACACATTTATTTCCAGACAACACCTATGTCAGTGCACATTTAACCACATTTAGTGTTCTTGAAAAAACAGAAAAAATGTCAGTGGCTCTCAGGAACCACTAGAATAGTTTACAGTTTCCAATTCTGCCATTTATCCATTCCATAAGGAGGGATATTATGGATTTTGTATTGCCAGAGGCCGTTTTAGAAGCAGGCATCGGCAGACTTTGCTTGTGCAGTTAGTTTAAACACAGGCATTTTGTACAGAAATTGCAGGTGTATTTGTCATGCAAATGTATTTTATTATTATTAGACATTAAATATGTGATATAAGATATAATAGATAATATCAGATTTTAGCTAGTGGCTCCAATTACATGCTTTATACAGCATAATTGAGGTAAATAAACAAATAAATGCATTTTTTATCCCAACAGCCAAAAGAAAAAGGTTTTGGTATTTAGACTTCTTTACATAAAATGTTGTGCTTCCTCGACGCTGAGCGAGAGAGTACAGCCGACACCGAGTGCGAGATCGCAGCCGACACCGCGTGGGAGCTCGTGGCAGCTCATGGCAGCCACGGAGCGCGAAAGCCAAGCCGCCATGGGGACAGTAGCAGAGCTGGGGCCCCAGCGTCCCGTGCCAGCGCCGAGAAAACTCCAGCGTCCCGTGCCAGCGTCGAGAAAACTCCAGTGTCCCGTGCCAGCACCGAGAAAACTCCAGCCACCCGTGCCAGCGCCGAAGCTCACGCATCCAGTGCCGGCACCAAGGCTCCAGCTTCCCATGCCTGCTCCGCGGCATCAACCGCAAGCTCCAGCTCTAGTCAGAAATAGGGCGAAGGCAGTGGGCCCGTTAGCCAGGCAGCCAGCAGACCTACTAGGCCCACTCGTTAGAAGAGCCGCTAAAACCCATGCCAGCCCCGTGTAGCTTAGAAGCAGGACAGCTAAGCCCATTAGCCCAGCAGCTAAGCCCGTTAGCTGCCACAGAGGGGCCTTTAGCCGCTACAGTAGGGCCTGTAACCCCACCAAAGGATGGGGGTCTCCACCAGAAATTTTTAGGGGGGATACTGGGGTCTTTGAGGGCTTCATAGGAGCTCCCCAGAGAGGAAGCAGATATGGGGGCCAGGGAGTAGTCCCCCAGGGGAAGGAGCTGGGTCCTGGAAGACACAGATGGGCTCCCTCCTGAGGGGCTCCCTGGAGGGGGCTTTGCCCATGAGGATAGTGGGGTGCTTCCCGGAGGGGCCTCTGCTCTGGGGAACACAGATGGGTTCCCCACGGAGGGGTTCCTGGAGGGGGCCGTGCCCACGAGGACAGCAAGGGGCTCCCCAGAGGGGGCTCCGCCTCTGAGGACGGCAAGGGGCCCCCTGGAAGGTCCCGTCAGTGGCCACCAGAGGCCGCTCTTTGTTTCGTTTTGGGTTTAGGGTGTTGGGGTCTTTTATCTTGAGATCCTGAGCGCACTGGGCTTGAGTTTGTTAATGATACTAGTTTCAGCTGCTGGTGTGCTCAGGTGGAATCAGTGCTTATGTTTGTGATTGGGTTTTGGGGTTTTGGTTTTTGTATTTATGTTCATCTGAGGTGGATCTTAGTTGTCGGTCCACCGTCAAGCTGGGGCTGTGTTTCTCTTATCTCCCTTTTTCTGCAGCTTTGAGTTTTGTATCTGGCCTTCATGCCTTTTGTTTGTTTTGGTGATAAATAAAAGTATTGGCAATGAACGTCTGCCTACGCGCCTATCCTCATTCGGGGATGAAGGGAAGACATGACACATACAAACACTCAGAGAAAAAAAATGACGAAAAATACTGGCCAAACTGATATTTGTGACTGGGCTTGTTAAGCTACACAGATGGGTCTGTTCTTTATACCTCCCTAATTAATTGTTTTTCAATAAACGATATAAAACATTATTTTGACCAAAAATGCTACAACTAGCTACCTAGCTTAGGGCGAGCAGCTCTAGTTTAAATACATGAAATGCTCTGAACTCAATTAATAATGGCTCACAGTTTACTAGCTTGTCAGTAGTCTTTCTTTACAAAGTCCTTCTTACTGTTGTGTACTGGCAAAAGCCTTTTGATTAATATGATGGATCATTTTTTCAAGTAGAACAGTGACTGGGCTTGTTAAGCTACACAGATGGGTCTGTTCTTTATACCTCCCTAATTAATTGTTTTTCAATAAACGATATAAAACATTATTTTGACTAAATCTGGAAACATTTAGATCTGACGATACACCTCGCTAAGCTATAATGAGTAATATGAAAGTAATGTAAAAACAAAAATCTCCTTACAAAGTATAGCATGCATGCTTTAAGCAGAATTGGTGTGTTTGACAACCGGAAGTTCCCATACAAGTCCCAAACAAGGTTTTTCAATCAATAAAGTATAATATAGTATAATTTAACAACTGCTAAGGCACCACTGTTTCGTGTTGTCTCTGTCTGTAAATGTGGACAGACCCCACACAAGACCATTTTTTGTGATAATAACAAAAATATGATACATGTATCCAAACAAACATTTTAGAAAGGACATGTTGTAACACAAAAAAATATTTTCCGTGAAGAAAACTGAAGAAAAAGAACCAAAATCTCAAAGAAATCTGTGTGACCTCAGTGATACAATAAAAAAACTGTAAACTTTCTATTAAAACAAATGAAAAAATATCACTAATTGTGATTTTTTATTTTCTCATTTCAACATTTGCTGCTGTGAAATCATTTGTCATGTTTTATAAAGCACCCTCCTACTTTAAAAATTTAATATTTATTACTGTGGCTAACTAGCATCTGTTAACTAGCACCACACAGTGTGAACAATGTGAAATTTATTCTCTGTATTTAACCAAGTGAAGCAATGAGCAGAGCCTGGGCAGCAGTATGTGGGGACAATATCTTGCTCTAGAGTACCTCAGAGGTGCCACTAGCAGTTCTAGGATTCAAACCCACAGATTTCTGATTGCAGGGGCTACCCCCTAACCACTAGTCCACCAACTTAAACACATTTCATGTCTAGTGTAAGGGCAGAAACAGATCTGGAAACTGAACCACTGAATAAGGCAGCAAACATTGAGAGATAATAAAAACAAATGGAAACATTTTAAATTGTACGATAGCTTGTATGCTAATGTGACAGCAGATTTTTTTTCTTACCTCAGGTCAAAGCTAATCTTAGCAATGAATTGGAAGCAACAGTTAAAAAACTGCTGTATACTAATGCTCTCTCTCTCATGGTGATGGTACAGTTTTCTGACTGGAGCACTCTATGTTTAATCTGATTGTGTTTAATCCCCTGTTTTAACAGATAGCCTTTTTACATTCCCAGCCTTTTTAATATTCTTCTTTGGCAGTTCATCATTCTGTTGCTGCTTATCCACTTCAAACAAATGCTTGTGTGAAAATAAAGAGCGCCATCTACTGGTGTAATATGAAAACCCTGCTCAAAAACAGTAAAATGGAAATTCCCATTCCACTTAAAGGGTCCACATCATGGAGAAACAACAGTTTTTACTGTCTACCTTTTCTATTCCAGTATGACTGTGCCCCAGTGCACAAAGCAAGCTCAATAAAGACACGGCTGGATGAGTTCAGTGTAGAAGAACTTGACTGGCCCGTACAGACCCCTGAGCACAACCCCATCCAACACCTTTGGGATGAACTATAACGAAGATTATGAGCCAGGCCTTCTCATACAGTATCAGTGCCTGAACTCACAAATGCTTTTACAGAATGAAAGGACACAAATTCCCACAGAAACTCCAAAATCTTGTGGATAGCCTTCCAAGAAGAGTGGAAGCTGTCATAGCTGCAAAGGAGGGACCAACTCCATTTTAAAGTCTATGTATTTGAATGCAATGTCATTTAAGTCCCTGTCAGTGTAATGGTCAGGCGTCCCAATACTTTAGTCCATATAGTGTAGCATAAAACTCAAATCTACCATTGACAGTATACAGAAACTAGACCCATCCATGCTGTTGTTACGCTATAGGATACTGGGAATGCATGAGAGTGTGACTGGGTAACGGAAATCTCTAGTGTGTGTTGCAAAAATCTTTACTGTTTGCAGAAGCTGCCCAGCAAATTTTCAGCCTGACAATATACTTTCATCCCCTGAGAATGAATATAGGAATTTTACTTCAGACAAATATATTGTGGCATAACCATGACAGAGAAGGCATAATTTACTTTTTTTTAAAGTTGATCAGAGTGTCTAGGAACTTTTAATTCGTAATCCTAGGTGCCCCTAGGTGTGACTGTGTGCGTGAATGGTTGTCTGTCTCTGTATGTGGCCCTGTGACGTGCTGGCGACTGTCCAGGGTGTACCCTGCCTACGCCCATTGCACCTGGGATAGGCTCCAGCCAAAGGGGACGAAGTGTGAGACAAAGGGGTAGAAGATGTGTTTCTGGAGTATAAATATGACTTTCTCTTAACCACTCGTCAAAATGGGAAAGACAAGAGAAGTATGGTTGAACCTTCATAAGTCAGGAAATGGCTACAAGCAATGGCTATAGCAACTCGCCTAAACCTGCAAATATCCAGTCAGAGCAATAATTAACATGTTTAAAACAACTGGAACTGTGACAAACAAGACTAGAAGAGGACCCAACCACACACAGTGAGGAATATGGTAAGGAAAGTGAAAAGCTCACTGTTAGAGAACTGCAGTTAAGTATGGTGGGGGATCTGTGATGTCTGCTTCTCTTCCAGTGGCCCCGGGGGCCTTGTTAGAGTGTATGGCATCATGAACTCTTTGAACTACCAGGACATTTTAAATGGTGGCCTCCAGATGGGACGTCATTGGGTCTTTCAGGAGGATACTGATCCAAAATATAAGGCCAAATCAACGGCAAATCAGTGGCACCAGTGATTTTATTAAAAATAATTATTTCTTAATGATGGATTTAAAAAAAATAAATACTTTACTAGAGTTATAGGTTAGATTTTTTTTTCAATTATTTTCAGAATGAGAATACATTATTGCAATAAAAATGAATTAATTTTAAGGCTTTTTACACATGTTTATCAGGGGTGCCTATAATTGGGCACTGTATTTATATCTGGGAACATCAGCGCCATCTGAAGGTATACAGTACATGTAAACAGAAACAGATGTAAACCCTTTGGTTCTTAAAAACACATTTTGTGTTTTGCTGCTCTAAAAGACTCTCAAGAGCTAGGCCAGACATACTGAAGCAGGAAAATCAACCTGTGCAGTGTTCCAGTCGTTGGAACTGAAACTGAGACCCATTGAAGAAGCTGCTCTCTCCAGTAATAGTGTCAATACAGCAGATGGCAGCAAAATTCAAACATACGCTTTATACTCTCAATACTGAACATGAACTGAGTGTACTAACGTAAATGACAAATTAAAATCACAGCTGGTGATGATTTATTTATAGCTTTGTCAAGGGAGGTTGGTGAAAAGTTATTTTGCAGATTTCAAGTATTTTGCAGCATATTTGTATCCAGTTGTATGAGTACATCCTACACTGTATTGTTTTTCTGTTGCTCCTCATTTATGGAATTAATTGCTGTGAAAGATGCTGTGAAAGTGAGTGAGATACCCGGTGGCCCGCCTTCTTGGTCCATTGTTTCTTAAAGGGTGCACTGCTGCGGGCCCCCTGGGGATAAGAGGTGTGGCGCTCAAGATACAGTCAACATACTAAATGAAAAGAAGGTAGTAGGCAAATATTCACAAGTTGTTTATATTGTTTACATTGTTTGCTAATGAATATGTTCATCCAATATGCCATTAGCATGTAAAATATTTTCAAACCTTTCTGTGAAGAGTAAGCTTTTAAGAGCATATTCTTGCCTGGCAAGCACTATGTTTCACACTGTTTTACTGTTTGAGAAGTTATTTAAGAATATGGGTACTTCACTCTTTCTCAGGCCAACTAAGAAAGTTTAGAAACTAGGGACTTTTCTGACAGGGACAGTCTGACCTCTGAAGGTCCTTAAATAACTGAAACTTTGTTTTGAACGGTAACATCTGTCACTATTAACAGTGAAAAGCCTAAAGCACACTAATGAACTTGGACTTATGGCACTTATTTTATCAACTCTTGAATAAGATTTGGTTAAAACTGTTGATGTTACGTACCTGTAGATGTGACACAAACTGTTGCTTTCTGAAAGATCTTGTGAACGACCAGGTCAAAATTCACTTGTTTTAAAATTTAGGGATCACAGACCACTTTGCATTACTTATAATTCCTGTTTAAAATGTTCATGAAGCAAATATATTTATCAAACTCATGGACATTTAAGGTATTCTATACAGTTTGTTCAATGTTGTCTGACTCTCCAGATATGAAAGAAAGGCAGAATTGTGTTTCTAAAGTTGTTCACGTCTGCCTGAGACATAACACCAGCAGACATTTGAGGGAGAAACATGTCTGCTCTTCTGGTCTTTATGAAATAAAGAAGCTGATTAGCTTACCTGTTACACCACCAGAAAATCTGTTTTTTGATACAGCTCAGTGTACGTGTGGTGTGTCTTCATTGCCGCTCCAATTTATTAACAACGAAGGATCACTGATGTGGGGGATTTTATGGAAATGTCACTCTCAAGTATTGCAATTGTATTACATCTTAGGAGTTTCATGACACTGTTGTGGTTCAATAAACCCATTCATTCTGATATTCCAGGCAAGAGACAGATAAAACAAACTGGAAAAAGCAGTGGAACTATGCAAATAAGTCTGGCAGTTCAGCTGAACCATAGGGCACCAGGGGCCCCAGGCCAGTTTGTTAAAGCTTTATTTGTTTCCTCATTGATTATACTTGCAAAATCCAAATGGTGTAACTATGCAAAGAAACATGTTGATTTTCATAAATTAACTATGTTACCAAATTAACAAGGTAGCAAACAAAGTAAACTTTTCTGAAAGGTAAAAGCGATGGGCTTCATTCACTCAGACATTCCAATTTAGTAACGGTATACGATTACAGGTGTGGGTGAAAAGTTACTCTCAAGTAGTAAAATTTTATTAAGACATTTTGAGGACATGTTATGTTTAAAAATATTATCTTTGGTAGTTGTGCTAAGTTGTAAAGAAAAGATTACAAATAATATGATTATTAATAAGTACTGCAAGCAGAGTTATCTGAATGAACATCAACAGAAAACACAGAAGATTAACTTCTTTGTGTAATCCAGTTTGAGCTACATCTTAGGAGTTGACACTGTGGTGATTCAGTAACCCACTCATTCTGAAAATCCAGAAAAGAGACAGATATAACAAGCCAGAAAAAACAGTGGAATTATGCAAATAAGACTGGCAGAGCAGCTGAATAATAGGACACCAGGCCAAAAAGCATAATGCTTTGTTAAAACTGCCTTTATTTCCTGATTATTGACAAAGAGATATATATTGTTAATGAGAGGATGCGCTCTCAGAGCGACTCAAGCAAATGTCACTGATGAGATCATAAGACGTACAGAAATAAATGAAAGCATATGCTCATATTCATGAAATGTAACGCAAGATCTCTCTCTGTCTCTGTACAGAGCATTTGTACCATTCTTCACCCTGGTCCTAAATCCTGTGCAGTTGCATTGTAGAGTGATATGACAGCTCCACTGCCGCTCACTACAAGGCAACTGCACAGTAATGGAAACAACCTAGCTCCCTGCATCATACTATTTCTGTCACGTCTGTACGTGGGACTGGTGCGGGAAACATGGAGACAAATTCAGGAATCAGTGAACAAACAGATAATGTGTATTCCAATCATAAACAAACAAACAGATAAACAAATCCAAATACAACAAAATACAAGTACAAGAAAATAAAAAGCACACGCACAAACAAGCACAGATTCACTACGAATCAAACAGCTTAAGAGCTGTGGTACACATTCACTTTAACTGTACAAAGGAACTCCCCGATACAAAGTCGGAGAGAGCTCACTGAGAGCAGGAACAGAACCTTCTAAGGCTGATCTGGAAGCTTTTTGAGAAGAAAGAGAAGTAAGCCTGCCTTGGTGGTGGCAGCAAAACACAAGTTACAATGACAGTGATCAGACAAAGACTTCTGAGTTGGCAGGCTGTAAATAAGGAAGACAGAGATAGAAGACAGGTGAGAGGTGTAACTAATTCAGATGTGATGCAAAGACATATAAGAACATGACAGAACGAGACACTAAGATTGGAGCCAGGGTGAGATGAACACTTCTGGTGACAAACCTGAAGCCAGACAGTAAGCACAACTAGATAGGTGTGACCCTACAGTAGATCGACTGAGACATGAAGGGAAGACCTGACGAGTGACCAATACAGAGACACTCAGAACATGACTGTTTGACTGGGGAATAAACTGTGATGAGACTAAAGGTGATAGGAGACGAGAAACAGATACAACAAATGACATGACGACATAGGTGGATGACAGACTAAGATATGAAATACAAGATCATTGACATATGGTATGGTTTTGAAATCATACATATCTTCGCTGTCTGGCAGAAACCTCGTAACTCCACTTTTGGTCTTTGTTGGTTTTTTTTCATAAATCGATACTATTGTTCAGTCTCTACATGTGTCTGTAACATTTAGAAATTATTAACAAATGAAAAGTGTTGAAAATAGTTATACCAATTTTGATGACACAGTATTCATTTATTTAGAATATACATCGTTTTTTGAGTTTCCTGAAAAATAGCCGTTTTGGACATATGAGGTTTCGGCCCGACAGCGACGATATAGTACATAATACATGACATGACTGTGGATATGCTAAAATATGACAAAGTATTCTCTCTTTAGCTGTCCTTTGCTTGAAGTGTATGTCTTTAAATAGACACGTTCTGGGAAACAGAATTGAACACCTGGGTTGCCAAGGAAGACACACTGACCATTACCATATTTGGTTATAGACTATCCTGATAACCTCAAATGACATAGCAATGACTCTAGACAGGAAACCTGACTGGATGAATGAAGACTTAAAACTAGGCTGAACAAGGCACAGAACAGACACAGAATTGGACAGACAGAAACTAATTTAGATAAACACTGTCAGGTTCAGATAAAGATACAGATTCAATTACGCACCTAAGGGCTGACTCAAAGCCTTGCATAAAGACAAAGCATTACATAAAGTAATGCAGTCTAATGTAGAGATAAAGAAGAAAGACTATTTGGGTGAAGCTACTACTGCTGGGCAGAATGTGCAGTTTAGAATGTGCAATTTAAAATGTGCATTTTTTGGCGAAAAGCTAATGCTACATACTGAAAACTTTTGGTTTATATACTGTACACTTTTATAACTGTACATTTTTAGACTGTACATCTGAAAATTTATTGTATACTTTATGGTAATACTATTCTGTGGATTTTATACAAAATGTGCAATTTAGTCACATTTGCTTACAGTTTACATACATATATGTATATCTTGTACAATGTAGCTATACACACTATATTCCTAGATTTTATACTGTACATCTTTAGACTGTATATGGAGAGAATTATTTTTAATTTGATACTATAGTGACATAGTACTTTAGTCTTTTTATTTGATTCTATTCTATTGTTTTTCTCAATTTTGCTGCTCTTAACTTTGTACTGTCCACTTTCTGCCATAACTAAGTGAATTTCCCACTTGTGGGACTAATAAAGGTTGATCTTATCTCATGTGAATTTCAGACCCCTCCATGATTTCTAAGTGGGAGAACTTGCAAAATCGCTGGGTGTTCAAATACTTATGCTCCTCACTGTATATAAATATGTGTGAGTGTGTATATATACTTCACTTTCTATAACTGTTTAATACATATATACGTGTATATATATATATATACATATATATGTATTAAACAGTTATAGAAAGTGAAGGAGTACTATGTATTAT
>JBBPCX010070426.1:0-10658 GCA_037974365.1 Hydrocynus forskahlii
CATTCAGTCTCGCGAGAGTGAACGTCACTCACATGCACGTTCATAATTTGCGAACGATTCGGTCAGTTCAGCGTTCACGAAAAATAGGAACAATAGATTGGTCTGTGTGTTCATGTTTGTCTGTTAAACGACCCAGGCGGTCAAGAAGACTGTATAACTGTATAACTGAGCTCCATAGGGCAGGCAGGAGAAGAGCAGCGGTCTCGTCTCACATAACCCATCTGAAACAGTCAGTGCTCCTCATGGCTCCAGTAGAGGAGCGATCCAAGTACTAGGACCGGGACAAAAGGTTCGTTCGACGCTACATGTGTCCTTTCTGTGCGATTCGTTCTGCCAAGTTCATCGTGATCCAGTTACTGTGTCCTTGCCTATGCCGACATGACATGCGTTAACTGGATACGTCGGTGAGCACTATTGTTCGTCGCTGTGTAAACGTGTGCCTATTTAACTGCCTAGGCTACTTAGCTTCTTACTGATGGTAGATTATCTCTTAGAAATTGGCCTGTTTTCACAAAAAACATTGTTTCTACTCAATTCAATTACAGTTTTTAATCAGAAAAACAAATCCTAACTTAGCGATTTAACAATCTGAAAGTAACTTAGTATAACACTGCAATGTGATAACCATTCATAAAATTATGATTTTATCACTTGAAAGTAATGAAACTGAGAGACAGTACAGTGTTTGACATTGTACCTATCCACTGCAATCGAGTAAAGGCTTCTGCAGGAGTAATACTAGGACTGGTAGTAGTAATACATTGGTTAACTTTAGTTTGTGATTAGGATTACATTTGCTAATGATTTTTTATTAATGATCTTGATGGCATAGTGTGGTTGCCTGTCATAGTATGGTGTTTTTTAGGTCAATATATTAGGGGCAATATAGTAGGCCTGACTGGAAACTGAGAAAGTCCCTTTTTGCTTAGAAAAGACTTCTGACACATTTACTTCATTGTGATGCCATATTTCCCATTGTCATAGTGCTATTTAGTATGATGAAAACATGCAGCACAGCCATATTAATAATAGATGAACAATGACTACAAATGTATTGACTGAAATGAGTTTCTGATGAGTTGACCAAGTCCACCTTGCCATCATCTGAGCAAGTGCTTCAATGGAAAGGATAAGAATGACATGGTCAGTTTCACAACTGTGCCTACTTGGTGTCAAATACTAATATTGTAGTAATATTCCGAAATTCATGTTCATTTTTCAAACATTCTTCTCATTCAAATTCTATGATTTGTTATGAAATACACAAATTTGAGAAAAGTGAAAAACAGAAGCTTTTTCCTCCAGCTGTCTCAGATATGTATCTGCAATCAGTCAAAATAATGGATTGAAATAGTTTGTCAGGCACATGCCGCAGGCATTCTGTGGGACCAGATGGTCTAGCTTTCCTATTCTGCACACATCAATAAGCCTTAAGCATCCATATGTAATAAACCTCAAGCTAACTACAATAACAGTACCTAACATTCCCTTACACCCACACACATACATACACACACCCACAATCTGTTGTAGCCTTTTGACATCCAGCTTTCCTCATTGTTATCAATAGATAAGTGAGTCCAACCCCATAATCCAATGTGGGTAGTGCAGAAGTATATACAAAAACAAAACAAATACTAAGTCTAGAGAAGATGGCTCCAGGCGTGAGGAAAGGCTGTCGGCGTCACCATATGGAAAATATATACAAAGACAGAGGCAACTCAACTACACAAAACAACACTAAGGTTCTGCACTCAGGTCACGACACTGCCCCCTTTAGGCCAGGAGCATAAATAGTAAGGGCTTAAGAATGTTGCACATAACCCTGTGGCCAGCTCAACTGTTGTTCATCCTTGGTCAGTTGTTTTAATGTTTTGGCTGATTTGTGTATGTGTATACTACATAAGCTATATATACATATATATGTATACACACATACATATAGCCCAGTATAATCCAAAGGCACATAACTGGGTACTTACCTAAAGCAGAGTCTTGTACGAAAAAAATTAGGAATCGTCGTCCAATATGAGTGCCTTCTATGAGACAATACAGCATTAAACCTTGGTGATGAAAAATAATAAAACAAAACAGATTATTATGATCTGTAATTAAGTCTCCAACAAAGAACACTATTAATTACAACTAGACTGCATTTCCACAGAGAAAATGCAAAGTGTGCTTGCTCAAATGCAGAATACAGCTTTAGAGCTAGCATTGGCATTAGCGTTAACATTAACATTACCATTAGCATAGCATTAGCATAAAATTAGTAGTAACGTTAACATAGCATTAATGTTAACATTAGCATAGCCTTAGTGTGTGTGAGTGTGTGTCCCAATACTTTTGTCCACATGCTTTTGTATGACAGCTCTGTCCCAATACTTTTTGCCATATTGTTCAGTTTAAACAGATGTGTCTTGGGGTTGTGGCCTGAGGTCACATGTGAAGTTTCATAAGGTTTGGTCACTGTATGGAGCCTGAAAGTTACTTCTTATGAAACTGCATTCATTTCAATGGGTTTAAAAATGAATGGAAGTGTAGCAAAAAGCTGTGAACAAGCCCATAATTCCAGATCGGGCCTGACGTTTCAGAGTTGGAACGGTGTCTCTATCTCGAAAGCCCTGGGGGCCAAAAAACAGGTGAACAGAAGAAAGAGAAAGATAAAACTTAAGAACAATAGTGTGCTTGCTTCTTTTGGCTGCTGTGTGCTTGAGCAAGCACACTAATTACCATTATGAGGCAGTGAAACACAGATTACAGACTGAGAAGACTCAATATCAAGAAAATGACATTGCAATTTTTTTTACCAATACTGCAAATTCATGTTAATTTGTGCTAGATATTTGCTCAAAAATGATTGGTCAGTATCTAATTGCCTAATCATTTGTCTTTTGCTGATGATGGCTGCAAAGTGGCAAGGATGATTAGAATTATTCAGGTTCGTAGCTGCATTAATAGAAGTCACGTGGACTACTAAGAAGTCAAAAAAGACCACTAAGCTATTTTAAATAACTTTTTGTATGACTTAACATTTTGCTTAACAACATCAGGAAGATGGAGGATTTATGAAACCAATGAGTTTTTTTTACTGCAGTATTTGAAGATGCACCTTTCAGTTTAAAATGGCTTTACAACAAAACATTCATTTTATAGACCTTTTTGACTTTTTTCAAAAAGCACTAATCCTTTTTTATTATTCTTTGGCTGCTGTTTTGGTTTGTTTTTGTTCTGGCTGGCCAGTGGGAGCAGTTCAGCCAAGGACTGAGAAAATTTTACTTTGTGTTTTTGTGTCTCTGGGGGAATGTTTGTTGTACACTCACACTCACACAAAGAATGCCGTGGGTGGGCAAAGGCTGAATGAGGGTGTTGCTATGAGCTATGGGAAGCAGGTAATGTCATCACAGTGTGCCCCAAAATAAAACTGAATTTAAAAGTACATACATGTGCACTTCCTTGGTTGTTGTTGCTGCTGCTCCATGAGAACCCTATAGCCTGTAAGAAGGAAAATAGGTTAGTCAAAGGAAAACTGCGGTATAACAAACCAACTTATTGAAGTGTAAAGTCTAAACCCTTGGCCACCATAATGATAAAATGATCTTTTTCCCTGGATGAAAGCGGTTATGTCTCAAACATAAAAATGCTGATGTGTGGGGTCTGCCCTTTTTTCAGTCTTATTATAATCAAATCATACATATTACAGTCCTTAATTTCTAACTAAAGAAGGTAATTACAAGATATTGTCGCATCAATCAGTATTAGAATGAAATCAAGGCCACTTGATGAAAAATTATTTATCTTATATTTTACCTTTATTATTCCATTCTAACATCAGTATATTACAGTATAAAGTTTAAGTGAATGAACGGGTGAGTGAGTGAGCATGGACTGTGTTGAAGGTACCATGTTCAACAGGTAGTGACACCACCAAAAATCCAATGAAATCATCCCAAAACAGATTGAGTGGAGCCTGCCCCTAGGGGCAGGGTCTATTCTGAAGGTTCTAAAAGTTGCCCAACCCCCACATTCCTCCCCTGTCTCTCAGTCTGCTTCCAGTCAGATGCAAAAAGGGAGGTAATACTGCAAGACAAAGAAACTCACCTTTGTTCTAAACAAAGAACTTAAGCTTCAGTAACTCAGCCAAAGTTGAACTAAGACATCTGGTCAACACCAGAACAAGCCAACAACCAAGTCAAGCTTGCAACAGGCATTTCTGCGGCCTTTGAGTAATGTCCTTCATTCAAAGTCCTTCATTTCACTGCAGAAAACATGGTCATGGATCACAAGAAGTGAATTTTTAAAAATCACTGCTCTTAGCTCTCAGAACTTACCGCTATGGTGAGGTCAATAAGAGTGAGTAGGTACCTGCACACACACTCTATGTGGAAGAACCAACTGCACCCAGGGAGGAAAAAAAAAAAAAAAAAAAAAAAAAAAAAAAAAAAATCATACAACTGATTTTTTTTAAAAAACTAAATGCTCCGTGTCATGGGCCCATACCACCTCGGCCGTGCAAATTTTCAACGCTGTGTTGTCCATTATCCCCTAAGCCCCTAGTTGAAATACCACACAAAAGCACACACCTGCCATTTTCATCTTTTTGCACCATGAACTAAATGGCTTGCCATTATTGCCCATTTAATTTAGCCGATCCCATCTCCACTTATTATTTACCGTTCTGTCAATGTCTGACACACCTGTGTCTTCCTTTAACAGAAGCGCGTCCATGCTGGCAAAATCGAAAGCAAATTGACGCGCGTGAGTGATGCAAATCGAAGGGCCTATGTCCTGTAAAATATGGCTTTACCGACTATTTATATAGCCACGTTTACAAATAGCCTAAACACATTTTAAAGCAGGCTGAATATTGCAGACTGTTGCTTAGAAAGAGTGACGCTCCAGTCTACTTTAGGCATGCACTTGGGCCATACCTGTCAATTTTCAACACTGAAAATAAGGGATTTTTTTTCCCCCAAGATCCCGAAATTTAGAGCAGCTTCCCATTTGCCATTCCTTATACAGGAAGAAAACGGACTCCAAAACTACTGTTTATTTTTAACGGAGCATAAGGTCTCGCAGCACTTGCGACACCAGAGCCACTGTCCTGAGTCTTGAGCTTCAGAGTTTTGGCTTCTTTATCTATTTAAGCAATGGGTTTTCTCCACTGTTTTCAGACCTTTTTAGCTATTAGCGAATCAGACACTTCATGACACACCACTGCCTTCCAATCATAAATACGTTCTATTCCGACTGTGGAGAAGGAGGACAACACTTGCTGTGGGATATCAGTCACGACTCAGGGCCGGCAGGATGGAGTTCAAAGGATGTTTCATGCCCATTTAAACTTGCACATGTAAGGATAATGTATGATGTATGGTTCTGTAACAAATAAAGGAAGAAATTACTACTGTGCTTACGTTAAACATATGCAAGATGGGCTAAATGCTTAGTGTAAATCTAGAACAATAACAATAAACTGTAATTATTCAATAGGTTCAGGACTAAGTAAGTTTTGTGCCAGAATATACAGCACAGCCATGAATAGTTGGCCCTTTTACTTTCTCTTTAGCTTACTACGGTTATTAGCAGTGTATAGGCTGATCTAGCGTCTTTCTGAAAATAAACAGAAATAGCACAACAGCGCTATATGAATCGATAATGACGCAAATACATACAGTAAAGAGCTGATACAACACTGTCGGAGGCTCTAAAGTGAACAGGGTAAGTTGGAACCTCTCTCTTTCTATCTAGATGTCATTAGATGACGACACATGCTAATTTGCATATAAAAATCACAATCACGTCACGTCGGCGCACTCAGAATCAGAATAAAAAAAAAATAACGCCCAAATACTTGGAGACGCTGACTTCCGTACTTTCATCAGGCAGGAAGCTGTATTTATTGCCACCAATATCAGCCACCAGCTGTTGAATAAAGTATGGAGCCATGACATCATTTATCATCTTGGTGCATTTGGTGCGGTGAATCTGAAAATTCTGGGCTATATTGGAATGCTGCCTTGCACACTAAACCGATATGGTCACACGACAAAATACAGCAGTGATCTCTGATAGCCAAAGCAATGGCTATCTCTGTCTGCTTCAGCGTGGCTGTGATTTTTAAGGACAATTTGGATTGGGTAGATTGATTGTGTGGTTTGGCTTTATCAACATGCTTCTGGGAGCTGCATGCTTTTTAATCTCTGACCGCTTTCCATAAAAATCTGTTTCACAGTATAGACAGTAAGCCCTGCTGTCACTACGAACACAGGGTTTCAGCCATCTATTGAATTCTGGTAGTGACTCTCATCCTTTTCGGGAATTTCTGGAAGTAGGAAATAGGTTGTCCTTGTTTTAATGTATTTATTTTTCAGCTTTGTGTAAAAACCAAATAACGTTTGATTTCAAAGTCTGTGTGTTTACTTGTTTGACAGGAAAGACATGAGAGGTTTGGACGGTTCTTTTTTACTTTGTTTAAAAATCTAACGTTCTTTTGCTTGTAATACTACTTGTTTGTGAGTGGGTGAGATCAATCAAGAACGGATTGGTCAATCGCTGTGACAGTCATACTTCACACACATGCGCAGATCAGTCACTTTCTGAGCGCCTGCACGGGCAGATGCAGAGCAGGCTGGGTCTCAGACTAATTTGTAGGGACAAAGTTGTACAGAATGTAGCTAAAATTTCTAATAAAATGTCGCTAGATTTGTCGTTAGGCGCTTTTTGGAAAACAGTCGTTAAGGGGGTCTGGAAAGTCGCTAGAAATGGCGACAAAGTCGCTCAGTTGGCAACACTGTCTCTCTCTCGCTCTCTCTCTCTCTCACTAGACATGCACCGACAGACCTTTGCACGCACCAGTGCTTTCTTTACATTACAGGTGCCGCCTACACTGATCTGCATCAATCTCATTGTTAACCTTTAGTGCACTCAGTTGACGGAAATTCATCATAGTGAAGGAAAACTTTAATCCATGTGCACCCTGTGCAACAAGACTCAACTTTCACCATCCAAAACAAGTTTGTTATTTTCAGCTAGCTAGGATTTAAACTGTAAGCCAAACAGCTGATTTCAGGTTTGTGGATGGATGGACCTCAAGAGTCAGCCAGAATTCCCTGGGAAGGATTGCACCTCAAATCAAAAACTGCCAGCTCTGGACACCACACTTCAGTGGCGCTCCCGTTCGATGCACTGGAAGATCACCGCCCAGCTGTGCAAGCTGCTTGGCCATCTGCATGCCAATGATCGAACATTTATTTCAAAGTAAGACTGTGCATCTGGGGGGGTGATGTGTTTAGTTAAAGCTTCCTGCTGTACACAATATTTTTAGTTATTGTAACCTGTGTAACCTTCGCTTTTTGTCTGATTTATTATAATCTGGAATTGGAAAGAAAAATATTAATTAATTAAATGTGCAATATTTCATGATTTCTCTATGTATTTCATTTTGGCAACGTTCCGCACATCATGAATTAATTTTATCTGTCAGTCTGGCCCATCAAAGTCAGTGGGCGGAACAAACGCTGATCTGATGGGCCAGACTGACAGATAAAATTTATTCCTGATGTGCAGCAAACGAACAGCGAATCATGAATTAATTATAACTGTCAGTCTGGCCCATCAAAGTCAGTGGGTGGAACAGCGCTGATCTGCCGTGATCTTGTTCAGACGATTGTTTTAGTCTAAAGCTGTGTCCTCTCCAAATATGGGGATAAAAACGTAGAGGAATTCCTTGAGGCAGTTGGAGATATCTCAGCTCTTTCAGAAGAAGATTTTGACCCTCGAGTGTTTGAAAACTTTGAGAAAGTACTTCCACTGCATTGTGCAGATTCATTTGAATAAGAAACCAGGTATCCCAGATTATTTTGGAGATTTAAACCATTTTGGGCCAGGCAAATATCAACTTCCCACTCTACAGCAGACATCCCTCTATGAGGAAAATGTGGAATTCTTCTGGCCCCAACTGATTTAAACCTAGTAATATCAAATGGAAATGTGATGCAATAACTCTCATTGATGTGAATAAGAAGCCAGGTTTCCAAGTCCATTTTGGAGGTCTAAATCACTTTGTCAGAATTGTTCTGGCCCAAACTGATTTAATACTTGTAATCCAGAGGCGTGACCACGGTGAATGGACTCCAGAAATTTGTGAGGGTTACGTTCCAAGACCATCTGTGAGTTGTGAAAAACTGTGAATTTGTGATGAAAAATATGCCCAAAAAATATGCTTCCAAAATATTTTAATTTGATTTAAAACTCAGCATAATACAGTTCCATTGACTCTGCTAATTTTATTGAACAGTAGGTTATGATTTCTGCCACAATTTTTGCTTTTATAAGTTATGTAAAACCAAGTTATCATTATTATTATTATTATTATTATTATTATTATTATTATTATTATTACTATTGTCTTGAAGTATGTTGACGGTCATGTATTGATCCATTATTCTGGGATCTAGTAGTTTAGCTGTACAGGGTAACCAATCAGATGTTATACTCAGTTAACGAACCGCAGTGACAGTTAAAATTAATTCATGATTCGCTGTTGGGTTGCTGCACATCATGAATTAATTTTATCTGACAGTCTGGCCCATCAAACAGAGGGCGGAACAAACGCTGATCTACTCAAGACAATTGGCTTGAGTAGATCAGCATTTGTTCCACCTACTGACTTTGATGGGCCAGACTGACAGTTAAAATTAATTAATGATTCGCTGTTGGTTTGCTGCACATCATGAATTAATTCATGATGTGTGGAACTTTGCCAAAATGAAATAAATAGTGAAATAATTAAATATTTCACATTTAATTAGTTAACAATGTTTTTATTTCCCATTTTAAATAATTAATGACACATTTAAGTAATTATGTTTTATTTCCCATTTTAAATAATTAAAGCCACATTTAATTAATTGTTTTTATTTCCCATTTTAAATATTTAATGACACATTTAAGTAATTGTTTATCATTATATTTCCCATTTTAAACAATTGACACATTTAATTATTTAATTGACATATTTATATATTTAATATTGTCACTCCTAACCCTCCGTATCTTTTAGCCCCTCTTAAAGCATTAGAGACATTTTAAGCCAACCGCTAATTAAGCTTGCACAACAGGCTAAAGTAATTGATCTTTGGTATTCTTTTAGCAAAAATACACTCAGTCTTGTATTAAAATTTTCAGGAGAAACAAGATATTCTCATTGTTTATAGATTCAGTTTTCTTGTATTTTAGAAATTGTTGTATTTTCATCTTTCACATCTGTCAAAAATAGATGCAAAGTTTTTTCCCACACTTTTTTTTTATCTGTCCGTCCAAAAATTACACATAGCACACCAATTCACTTTAATGTGTCATTTGGCAAGGCCATAGAAGGGGGCTTAGAAGAAAACATTGTTCAGTGGTGTCATGTTTTCAGGTTATTTTGTGAATGCCTGTTTTATCATACTGACTGATGCATTGATAATAAAGTCATTAATTAGGTAGTATGGTGATTGTGCTGACTTTAGCTTACTGTGTACCTGCACATTTGCACTATGTCATTCAGCACTGTTCATTTTATGAAGGATGCTTTACTGTGCCTGACTGACTTTTTTTCTCACAAGTCTCTGTGTATTTGTCCATTTGGGACGAAGTTAAAAATGGGTAAGATTTGTATTTGTTGAATGAAAAGGTACTTTCACAAGGCAAGGCAAGATTCCTTCACTATTGGCAAGGCAAGATTCCTTCAGTTTTGGCGAAATGGTGGAACAGACGTTGCAAATGTCTGGCATACTTGCAAATCAGTTTCTGAGTGTTTTAGTGTCCCCTTGAGGTTCAGTTCATTTGACAGTCTGTCCGAAATAACTACTCACTCTTGCTTCTTTGTGGTAGAGTGGAATCAGACTATATAAATTATTTCTTGGAAATACTGTTTTGAAGTTGTAAAGTTCTTTCAGGGGATTGTGTGTGTCTGATTGCCTTGGTAACTGCCGTGTGGCGCACAAGGCCCGGACGTCACGGTCAGCTGTACTCAGAGGCAGGAGGTTCGAAAATCCACGATAGACTGAAACCGCGACTGTCAAAGTGGGGGGTTAGTGTGTTTGTGTGTGTGTATGTATATATATATATATATATATATATATATATGCACACATATTCATTCTATTTGTCCATTCATCATGAAATGAAAGTTTTTTAATGGAATGGAAACATAAATGGTTGGTTATGTGGTTGGTGTATGTGGGCAAATATACCCCTTCATTTAGTAATTTTTGCTCAATGCTACAAGTCCTTCAGTATTCGATTGAAGGGGTCTGTATCCACTTTGAAAAAGTTCAGTACAGTAATCCCTGGCTTTTCCAAGAGCACCCGCATTTAGTGAAAAACTTTGTTGTGTTTTGGTAAAGAAAAATGCCTAAACATGCCTATTTTTATAGTGTAAATGTTAGGGTTTGGGAAGGAGAGGGAAGGGGAGGACGCACACAGCCGTTAGACACACAATATAAGTTTAATGGCCAATACAACGTAAAAAGTACAGAACCCCGGCTCAAGGGGAACAGAACAAAAAGGGGGGCGACAGGCCCGTGCTCCCCGAACGAACAAAGGAACAAGAACGGGAGGTGGCCAGAGCCTCCAAGCTCTGCCACGTACTGGAACCAGGACTAGGCTGG
>JBBPCX010070427.1:0-10657 GCA_037974365.1 Hydrocynus forskahlii
CAGTAGAGAGACAAAACCTTTGTCAGCCGACAGTAAAAGATCATTTACTATCTTTACTAAAGCTGTTTCTGTGCTATCTTTCTAGCCATTTATTTAACATGCTTACTTGTTCATTTATTCATAGCCAGTGAACTGGATAGCTACACATCCCTAATAATAAAAGCAAGAGTGCATCCACTTACAAGATTCTAAAACAGGGACATAGCCATGGGTATGCCTACCCAGTTTGATCACAATCTAACAAGGATGGAATATTTTTACAATACAGAAATTGATTAGTTTTCTGGGAGTGCTGGCATTTTTACAGTTTCATGACATGCTAGCATACAGCACGTCATAATACTGTTTTCTGTCACACTAGTACTGTTACTGCTCCTGTCAACTGCAAGGAATGTGGTCTTATCCTGAAAATGATTGTACTGTTGCTCGCAGCTTTTTTTTTTTTATCTCAGGTATTTATCTGTTATCAATGCTAGCTCCAGAAAACAGCATCTTTTCACATCCTCCACTGAGCAGGAAATAATTTACCTCATTTAGAAGGTGATGACTGTCCCTCATCTAATGTGGCCACTGTAAGCTATTTCCATTCATTTTAAAGTAACTCAGTGTGATCCTGGAAATTGTGGCCTTACATAGTGGACTCACAAAATGATGAAATATATGGTGGAAGTTTCAACACGTGAGGGAGGAACGAGACAACAGGTCCAACCACTTAATGGGAGCAGGACACAGCTGGAGCTGCGGTCAAAACAAAAGCCACATGGTGCAGGGGAAACTAAGGGAGGGTGTTACAGTAGCTAAGACATAGAAGTGTATATCCCACACATAAACATGCTTAATTTTCAAATTTCAAGGTGTTAAATATTCTGAAATAGACTCACTCGTGATTTCTGACACTGTATTTTATACTGGTCCATACTTTTTCCAACGGTTCCTCACGGAGAAGATGAGAAAGTGATGAGAGACAGAAAACAGTTAGGTCTGTTTACGTTTACAGGGTACAAATTAAAACTGTAAAAGCTGCAAGTTGTGATTTCGGCATTCCTAGCTATAGCAGCCTAGCTAGGAAGGGCAGGATCAAAGGGGTCTCACAGACACAAGAGCGCCCCGAAACACTGGCACCCCCACACTCCGTCAACAAACTTGAACATGCATCAGCATCCCTACCAGCTCTACACGCTTTATCTAAAGGGAAAATGGGCTTTTCAGGGCTTTATATTGTTGTTAAACTTCCAGGTTCTAGTGAGGATTCAAGCTGCCACATTCTGGATTAGGAGCACCCTGTCAGCAGGGCATTACAGTAATTGAAGGAATAAAAGGAAAAATAACTAATTTTCCTACATCAAGCAGGGACAGAGCGTTTCTTAGCATAGCAATATTTCATAGATGAAGGAAAGCTATTTTAGTAATACAGTAAACCCCACCTTTACGTGGGGGTTACGTTCCAAGAGCACACGTGTATAGTGAACAACCACGTTGATGTGGTAAACTAAATTTTTAGAAATATGCCAAATATGCTCCCATTTAATTTCATTTAAACTCATTACCCTTAAAGACAATGTAATGGTAAACCTGTATTTGTACTGGACAGTATACACTGAATTCCCGCAGTGCTAGAATGTAAAATACCGATGTAACCCCTGTATAGACTGTACTGTAATTCATGCATGCGTGTTTTCTTTGGTATGCATTGTCATTTTTTTTGGTATAAGCAGGTAAATACAGTAATACATTAATTTAACACTCAAGATGCTCCACGGGGGAAATTCTGGACTGCAGCGTCACAGGGCAGCAGCCAATCAGCAGCTAAGAGAAATAGATAACATTCTCGGATTGGCTACTTTCAAACCTCCCGGCTCTGAGTACAGGTGCCTCTCAGCATGAGGACGAGGGGGCATGACGGATGAGGCCCGGACATCACAGTCAGCTGTACTCCAGGGCGGGAGGTTTGAAAATCCGCGATGGACTGAAACAGCTACTGCTGATCCATGTTAAAGCAGGAGGTTACTGTAGTACCTATATATGCGTCAAATGATATGTCTGATAGTGAAACTGAGATTTTTTACAGTTGACACTGGAAAAGCTGAGGGACCAGTAAGATCAAGCATTAAACCTGACAGTTTGTTTCTTGCAGCTTTTGGACTGAGAAGAAGGACCTCCTTCTGTGTTGAGCAAGAGAAAGTTATGTATTTACTATTGCTAAAAGAGGCCCAATTATTACTGGTAAGACTTCTTTAAACAGGCTTGTAGGAATAATTGTAGTGAGTTCTGCCTGTTGAACTAGATTAAAAGGTGCCAGCGTCTCCACTACTGCTAAATTTTGAACGGTATTGGCTGTATCAGGCAGCAGATGTGATGGAGTAAAACATATAGTTTGAATTTGTCAAACGTACTTTGATTGTATTATTCAAAAGTCTATTAAATCATGACTACTACAAGTTACAGGTACCTGAGATTCTGTGCTTTCCTGGTTCCAAGTTAATTTACAAATCACACTGAATAGAAACCTAGTTTTGCTGGATTCAGTGAGATATGATCGATAGCCAGAGCGTGCCACAGTAAGAGCTATGTTGTAGTCTCTAAGATTCTCCTTCCTAGTGGAGTGGAAAGATTCCAGCTTGGTTAATCACCATTTGCACACTCATTTCAAACGTCTTGCTTTAGGGTGTACATTTGATTGTTATGCCAAGGAACGAGCTATCTGACTGAAGTCTGAATGAGCACTGTCTAAATGATGGATGTTTGAAAGACCAAAGTTACAGTGACACAAGTTAAGTGGATGTCGACTCAAATCTAAATAACCAAATCTCAAGTGACAAGTATTTGAGTAAGCAAGTTCCCAGTGACAAAATTTTGGAGGATATAAACTCAAGCCAGAGAGACTGTTAATACAACTTTATGATGTAAACCTCAAATCTGACATAAAACGAATCTAATTCAATGGATGGCTTGTGAACATTTGCAGTATTATCTAATATGTATGTATCTATCTTGTGAGATTTCACAGACTCACATAACAGTGGTTGCAATCATATGTGTTAATGCTTTTTCCTCTGCTGTACAAGAGCACAACATGAATGAGCAACACTTAAGATTTTATTAAGCCAATTGAAAAAAATGATCTCAGCATGCTGGAGTGATCACCTTGGGGTGCAGAAAAATCTTAAGAGTATATATTTAAAAATCTGCACCAAAAAGAAAAGGTTTTCTGACAAGAACTTGCTAAATACCTGTTTCCCAGGCATGTAACAGCTGGTATGAAAATGCTGATCACAAGCCCACCCTGTCAAAAATGGCAAGATATTTTTAAATGACATACTTTAAGGAAATGGCTCATTTTCTGTGAGTGTTGTCACTGCATTATGGCCAAAATCCTGATGCCCTCTGCGTCATTCCAGAAACAAATCCCACCAAATGTCTCAAGCCCTACATTGTTTTCTCAGCATGCCACTCACTGCCTAGTATTTGTTGTCATCTGTAATGAACCCAGGCAAGCTTTAGCAGACATTGGCAGAACAGAATTCTACTTACTTCCAAGGCCAACTACAATTTTGTGTAATGATAAGTTTGCATTGCTGTCTGTGGTTTGTGTTCCTAACAATTGCTCAAAACACCAAAGTAAAATTTATTGTCAGGAGAAGCCAATGGTGGATGCAGAAAGAAAGCTGGAGGCAGTCAATTTTTGGACCGTTTTCTGTGAAGCTTTATTTTACAAAACAAATATTATTTTTTTCCTTTTCCAAAATGCAAAACATAATCCAAACTTTTACCACCAAAATTTGCAAAAACTCAAAAATATACCTTATTAAAGAAATAACAACTAAAAGTGTGAGCAGTCTAAGCTCTAACCTATAGGAGCTGTGATCTATTTGCCTGCTCCTCTCACATGGGTCCATCTACACCCTTTTAAGTCCATGAAGCCCCACCCACTTAAGCAGTACCACAATCTCCAAAATAAACCGAACATCTCCACAATACTCCAAAATAATAATAAACTAAATCCCCCAAAATAATAATAACAACCATAAATACACAATAAACTATGGACAAACAAAACAATTGTGAAAACACCCATTCAAACATCCAGTTCTCCTCTATCGCCCCTGGATTTACTGGACACAGTTTAGCTGTGGGACATTCCCCACTATATATACCAGCAGAAGGGAGCATTGCTCCTGGCTGGATGTGCCCTGGATGGACTACTGTCAGTAAGTTGTTTTATAGTTAACCTAATCTTACTGTTAAAACCTTGTGGCTCACCTACATGTTTTAAAAATACAGTAATGCTAATCATGGGTAACTAGCTGGCTGGGCCAATCGCACCCATGTATTAAGGAATGGTCTCTGTGATAGGTATACTTCTATGCAGTTATCAGAGGTTAGATGAAGATGCATTATTTATTGCCGCCATTATTTATTGCCGCCCTGGACACCCTCTCTGGTGCTTCGTTCTTCACAAAGTTGGACCTGCAGAGCGCCAATAATTTGATACGCATCAGGGATGAGTGGAAGACATAGCACCGACTGGGCACTACAAGACCTTGGTAATGCCCTTCGGTTTATGCAATAGTCCCGCAGTGTTTCAACAACTCATCAATGATGTCCTGCGGGACATGCTGGGCCTTTGGGTATTCATCCACCTTGATGATATCCTCATCCATTCCAGGACCTCGGAGGAATATGTCCAGCATGTGAGGGCGGTCCTGCAGAGGTTGCTGGCCCACCAACATTTCTGTAAGTTGGAGAAATGCGCTTTCCACCAGCGCTCCACCACATCCCTGGGTTTTGTGATAACCCCACAGGGTGTGGCCATGGATCCCAAGAAGCTGGAAGCTGTACCCACACATTCCAGTGTAGGTACTGTGAATGTGAAGTTTTAAGTTTAGTTTGTGCCCTCTGGAATGAAGGTCCTCCAGGGTTCCTGTGTACCTCTTCTGACTAGTGCATTTGTGTGTTTGTGAGCCTACACTGGAAAGTCATATATCTGACCTGTGAAAAGGAACTGGCAACTGTTTAGATATGTACCTGTTTCCTTTATTCACTTCCAGCTAATTGAAGAGCATGAGTCTTGCAAGAACATGAGTGGAGCTGAGTGGATCTGTCAACCAAAGTTCCACCAATGTTACTCCCACTTGTTAGACACCATTTGTGTGTTTTTTTCTTCATGTGGACACACACATGAGAGCATCAAGCAAAAAGAGTTTTCTCATAGAACTTTGTAATTAAAATCCATTTGTTACAACTGTGTTTCCTGCTAGTGCATCCTTCCCTACACCTGCCATGACACAAAAGCTGTTTTCCCATGTGCTGAAGTGATGACTTCATAAACTGAAGAAAGGCAGTAATGGGCAGAAGTATGTTCATACATTAATTAAAAGTTCTGCCTCACGTGGCAGACATTGTATGACAAACCTTTCCCCCAAATGTCTATCTGCATGTAGTTATCATGTAGTAGTTAATTTAGCTGATTAGCCATAATAAACCTGAAAGTACTCCTGTCTGGACTGGGATTTCTGGCCGCCCTGATGACCATTCTGTGCATTGTCAGGTCATGTGGTTTTGTTTATATTTGATATTAATATGTGCTTCAGTTTATTCCCACTTGCTGCAGCCCCCACTTGATCAGAATTATTATCTTAATTATTATCTCCTCTGTGCCTCCAACAGCCTGTCTCTACTGTTTTTTGTTCTGGGTATTTGAGTCTGGTGTCTGTGCCTGCTCTTTCTCAGACCATGTTTTTCTGTGCCTGTTTTGTGGATGTGCTTTCTGTGTTTGTTTTGTTGAAGTATTTCACCATTCTTCTTGACATGTTTTCTCCAGATTGTTTGGATTTGTCGCTCCGTGGACTACTGGCTTTGACCTGGTTTAGACTCTGTTTAGATTACTTTTGGATTTTCTGTTCATTTAGTTCGCTTCACTGTTATTGTGTGGGACATTGTATGTAAAAGTCACTGTTAAATAATATCATGAATAATATCTGTATAGGCATTGTTTGCCATAATTATCCTGAGAGCTTCCAATTTTACCCTGCATAATTAAAAAAATGGATCCTCCCCCCATCCTCAGCAGTGTAATGTAAAAGTAACATATGCCTAAAAACAATGGCAAACATGGTAGAAGTGTTCAGCACCACCAAATACTTCAGTAGTGTAAGTTGCACCAAACAGTCAACAGGATCATCTAGAGCAGCAGCATGTTAGCTTCAGGTCATCATGCCTAATACCAAGTATAAGGTATAACCCCATTCCCAGGAACAGGGTAGAGGATCACACGTGCACAACACTGTTACAAAGGCCCTTCTGAAAGGATAATTGTTACAGTGAATTTTATGAATTCTATAGCTCCTTTATCACAGGAACATGAGAATTTGTTTTCTAGGATGATTTTAAACAGGAATGTCCAACTCTTAATATTTGTTACAGTTGCTAATGGTAATATATGGTTATTAGTCATTTAATTGTATATCATATTATAGTCATTCTGGTTGTTCAGGTGGTTTTGTGGTGAATTTAGATTTTATTCTGTAAAATTATCCAAAAGCTAGGGATATTTTGCAGTCCTCCATATGCCATTAGATTCTATGGCATATGGCAATCACGTCCTGTCTATTCCATCAGTCAATTTTGTGCAATTGCTGTTTCACACTGGGTTAAGTGTCCATGCCTAGCATAGCCTGTAGCTCTTCCCCTGAAGGGAGCAGGCCACTTACTGATTTCTGGACACATAGCCCCCAATTTGGCTCAATCTGGAAAGATGTTGAATCTCAGTACCTGTATGTGCTGTGCTGTATCTCCACACACACACACAATTTAACTTTAACCACACCACTATAACCTTTATGTGGTGTGTGATCAATGTTACAGCTCACAATTACAAAAATGTGCTTCACTGTCTGCATGCCTGCCTTGAAAGAAGGAGGAAAGGTGAAAAGGACAGTTTTTAATTAGTTACAGAAAAGGATGGCATGGTACCATGCACTTGAATGCTTGCAGTGATCCATTCATCAACTAAATTGCTAAGAGAACCTGAGAGTCACATGCGAACCTGAGATTCAGATTCTTATTCACACAGAATATCAGTACTAGTTAGCCTGCATTCATTCTTTTGTCCTAAACAAGAGCTGGTCAGTATGACAATATTGTCTTGTGTAAAGTGACCATTTGTCATATGTGAAAACACCACAGCACACAGTGTGAACAGCACCAATTTCTTCTCTGTATCTAACCCATTCACCAAGTGAGAGCAGTGTGTGGGGGCAGTGCCTTGTTCAAGGATACCTCGCAGGGGCAACTCCCTAACCATTAGGCCACCAGCTGCACTTTCTGTGCAGATACAGAAAGTGATGGGACAAATTACACCACAATTGATTGACTTTGCAGTGTGATTGAATAAGAGGCATTCTATGAGTGCAATATCTGCCACAACAAAGTTTATTATAAATAATGAGCTTATTTGGAGACTCAATTAAAGGGGAAAATCGGCTCAAATGAGAGTTGGGATGTTCCCCAGCTTATAAACTGCTACCAGCCACAGATATCTTCAAATTATTTCCACCTTTTTCCAGCTAAACTGAGGAAACCTCACAGATGAGTGGTGAAAAGCCTTACTACTACTACTACAAATAGGCAGTTCAGTGACTTGACAGGCCTATAAATTACTCATATTACATTTTAAATGGATTAAATGTGGCAGGTAGGTAAGTTTCTAGTTGGTGAGTTTTATTTATTAAGAAACACATGATACCTCAGACATGTGCATAAACTCTGCATAAGGGTAGAGATAATTCAGTGAAAATTGGTTGCACCTCCTTTTGTTGTGCTTTGAAATCTATTTAGGAAATACTATTGTAATAAAATATGTTTCCAAAAAAATGCACACACAGACACACACATGGTATATTTGTGTACTGTATATACATTTATATGTGAGACTGTTTGAAATTGTTTAAAGAATTTTTGGAACAGTGACAGCCAACAAAGACCATACTTCTGCTATTTAAAGCATGTTTACTTACTTTTTGTTTAATTTGCTAAAAAACCCCCGATTGTTTGTACAACAGTGACACATATTTCACTGACCTGTGCACACCTGGCTCTTGAAGTTTATAAAAAAAAAAAAAAAGAAAGGTCCTGCCCACTGCGGACATTTACTGTTACTTTTACTGTTCTTAAAAACACAAGTAGTACTCATTTGCGGCATCTGGAGGGCATGTTCCAGCGGCTAGAGGCCCATGGGCTGAAGCTGCAGCCTGAGAAGTGTCGGCTGTTTCAGCAGGCGGTCCGCTACTTGGGTCACGTTGTCAGCCAGGAAGGGGTGACCACCGACCCCGAGAAGACAAAAGCAGTACGGGACTGGCCACAGCCAATGATAATGAGGGAGGTGCGCTCCTTCTTGGGCTTTGTAGGCTAATATTGCCAGTTCGTTCCCAGGTTTGCCAAGAAGGCTGGGGCCCTCCAAGGGTTGTTGAAAGGGGTTGGGGCTGCATCCCGACAGAAGGTGGTCTGGACGGAAGAGGTCAGCAGGCCTTTGAGGCCCTGAAGATGGCCCTGGTGGAGGCCCCAGTGATGGCCTATGCTGACTATGCTCTGCCATTCTGCCTTTACACTGATGCAAGCTTCCAGGGGTTAGGGGCAGTGCTGACCTGGGTGCAAGCAGGGCAGGAGCAGGTTATTGCTTATGCTAGTTGGAGTTTGCATGACTCCGAGAAGAATGACCAGAATTATAGTGCATTTAAGCTAGAGTTATTAGCACTGAAGTGGGCGGTGATAGAGTTTAAGGACTACCTGTTCAACATATATACTGATCATTCGACATATATACTGTTCGACATATACTGATCATCGCCTGCTACTACATGTGAAGATGGCCAAGCTGGGGGCAGTAGAGCAGTGCTGGGCCAGACAGTTCACCTCATTTGACTTTGAGTTGCGCCAGAAGCCAGGCCGGGAGGACCAGAATGCTGACGCCCTGTCCCGACGACCCGGGGGGTCCCGATTTTGCTGGGTAGGGACCAACAAGGACCCCAACGTGACCCAAGTATGCAAGTGGGAGCGATCCATGGTAAGGCCCAACCCGGAGGGAAGAAAAAAACGTATAGGGGGCTGACTGGTGCTTGCTGGAGGAGTGGGACGACCTGAAGGTTGTCTGGGGGGTGCTGCAGCGTTGCTCCTGGAGGAGTGGAGAAGAGTGATGGAGGGTGGTGGTACCCATCGGCGAAAGACATAAGGTATGGAGAGAGTATCATAAGGCTTTGGGGCATGCACAAGGCTGACGGATGGTGTGGGCCCTGCAGGAGAGAGTCCATTAACCTGGCATGCGGAGAGTCATTGAGCAATGGCAGGGGGAGTGTTAGGAGTGCTTGGTGGGCTCCTGAGCAAAAGGTGAGTCCCCTCTTCTAGGGCTGTCCTTGGGGTGACCGGGGGACCCATACCCATATATATTGACTGTGATTGACATATTTTCCAGTTTTGCATTCGCAGTGCCTACAAGAGATCAGACAGCAGAGACAGCGGCCCGAGTCGGTACGGGTGCCCCGAATGGCTGCTGGCCGACCAAGGACCTGCTTTCGAGTCCCAGGTGATCTGCGATCTGTGTTCAATGTATGGCTGTGTTAAAGTGCGTACGACTCCTTATCATCCACAGGGAAATGGAGCCTGTGAGAGGTGGAATCAGACCATACTGAAGCTACTGAATATGCTGCCCGCCGGGGAGCAGGGGTGATGGAGGATGCACCTGCCTGAGTTGGTGCAGGCATATAATTGCACCCTCCATAGCAGCACTGAATGGTGCGTGGATGCTCCGGAGACGGGGGATGAATATGGGGGGCTAGTGTCAGCACTCAGCAGGGTCCAGCATTTCCCCTGGGTTGGCCTGGTGGGTGGCTAAGGCAGCAGCCACCTGGGGCTGGCAAGAGGGATGCCTGAGGAAGAGAGGGAGTGGTGGAGGAAACTCAGCCAGTGATGCCTGGATGGCGGTCCTCGCAGGGTGGTCCTGTGGTAGGTGAGGAGGCCGGGGAGGGGTCTCTGCCAGACCCGCAGGGGGGTTGTTCCCCAAGGGGGAGCCTTGGGAGCGGTGAGGATGTAAAGGGGGGGCGGCCCACCAAGATTCGTGGCATGCCGATCCTCATGGGCCAACATGGGTGTGAGGCCGGCCCGGTATAGGGACTAGTGCTCGGGACGAGCATCCATTTAGTGGGGGGTGTGCCGTGTCCCGGCACGATGAGGGGTTTTTTTTTGTTTTTTTCTTTTACTTTAAGTGTTTTTGTGTTTGTATTTCTACAGCGATTGGCCAGCTCCTGGGTAACGAGCTGCGAGTGTGGAGCCTGGGGCCTTTAAAGATGGCGATGACCAGCGTTAGGTGTGCTCGCTTTGGGGGATGAAGAAGTGCCTGTTTTTAGGTATAAAGAAACTGTATTGAGTTTTCGGGTAGCTGCTGTTAGGGTGAGTACAGTGGACTGGGCACAGTCTGAGGTTTGGGGTTTTTGTTTATTTTCTTTTGTTTCTTTTGAGTTAGAGGGCCTTACGGTGGGAGTGTGGAGGCCAAGGACTATTCAATTCAATTCAATTCAATTTTATTTATTTAGCGCTTTTTACAACCAGGTTGTCACAAAGCAGCTTTACAAAGTCCAGGTCCGAGCCCCTAGTGAGTAAGCCAAAG
>JBBPCX010070428.1:0-10656 GCA_037974365.1 Hydrocynus forskahlii
CAGAATTTTGTTCCAGCAACCTGGCTTTTCTGATTTGCCCAATCTAAGTTGACTCTGAACTTGTGGCCTCCAGTCTCTTGGACCTGCATTCTGTGAGGTTTGCTAAACTTCATGACATCAGGCGTATAAACAATACGGATAAGAGAATGGTTGCTATCAACACCCAAACCACTACATTTAGATTGGGCAAATCAGAAAAGCCAGCTTGCTGGAACAAAATTCTGGGGTGGATTTGTACTTTCTGGACCTGAACTTTCCAGCTCTGCAATCTATCAGAAACACCTGCACTGATTGGCCATTTCTTTAGAAACACCATATAGGCACATTGCTGCACAATTCTATAGTAACCCACAACCTTATCTATCGATGGAAAGGGTTCATCATAAGACTAGCATTTTTAACACAACCATGACACTGACGTAGCGCCCCCTCTGTGGTTCAGTGGTACAGGCACTGAATGAAGACAATCAGAAGAGGCCCAGGTTTGAATTCACACTGTGAGTAGATTTTTGGGGCTGTTGGTGCCCTGGTGGTTAGGGAGTTGCTCCTGCGATCAGAAGGTTGTAGGTTTGAATCCCAGGACTGCCAGTGGCACCTCTGAGGTACCCTTGGCTTCACTTGTTAAATGGGTTAAATGCAGGGAAGAATTTCACACTGTGTGCAGTGCTGTAGTGTGTTCCCATGTAACAGTATGCCACTTTACTTACTTAGTGGCATGGGAGCGTGTGTGGCACTAATACTGTATGAGCACAGTTGTTTTGCTGAGGGTTTCAACATTTCCAGAAATGATTTAAGAAGGAACTGGGGAATAGGCTCCCAAGTGGTGCAACGATCTAAGCACTGGCCCTACCATCCTCCCCTGAGTCAGTCCCAAGTGATGCAAGTCTAGTAGAGCACAGTTGGTGGGCAGGATGGCTTTTGCTCTTCCCTCATCACATCAGCGAATGTTAGCAATATTTACTAGAATATAGTCAGTGTTTCGCATGTTGGGAGTACAGTTATTATTAGTTATGCTTTGTTGTCTTTTGGTCATCATAACTTTCATTGTTTCATTGTATCTTTACATATTATTGTTGTTTTTATACTGTCGTGCTAGAGAGACACCATCAAATTCCTTGTACTGTATGTGCTCACTCACATACCTGGCCAATAACGACTCTGATTCTGACCATGCAGTCTAACTTTAAATTTGATTTTGTCCCCTGTCTAAGGTTCATGCAGTTTTGCTCAGTGTCCACTGTTGGAAATGGCCTGGTTGTCGTCAGTGCTATGCTAAAAGCTAACTGCTCCAGTGTTTGAGCAGTAAAACCACCAACATTAATGTTTACCATGAAAAAGCATCAAAATATATCATTCAGTACAACTGCTACACACAGCAATGACGCAAATCCTCACGTTTTAATGTAACACCAACATTTTTGACAGACAGATCACTCATTGAGTATCCATTGCTCAACTAATTTTTATCAGTTTATTACTTAATTTATTTATTTGTAAAAAAAATGTTGGTTGGGATATAAACATGTCCCCTTCATTTCAAGCTCATTCACAAATGTTACCAAGTCTGTGATACCTCCCACTGCCTCAAGGTTCAAGGTTCAAGGTTCACTTTATTTGTCATCAGCAACTTTATACATGTACAAAGTGTGATGAGACAACGTTTCCCCATGGCCCCGGTGCAACATATAGTAACACTGAACATAACATTCAACAGGACAAAAGGTGCACACAGGCAACACAACAGTACAAATTGACATTTAGTATAGAGATGGAAGTATGGAGATGGAATAGTTGGAATGGGTGGAATATAAACCTCAGTGTAGATTTGCAGCATCTAAGCAGCTTATTAACATAAAGTGCAAGAACATTACGATACACGAGCAATTACAATAAATAGACAAAACAATAAATAAACAACACTCCAGTACTATTGAAGGTGGAGAATGAAAAGGGGATGTAAACCTTAAAGACTGATATTGCACATGGTTATTATTTTGCACAGGTTATTACATTGCACAGGTTAGATGTAGAACTGAAGACACCATTGGAAGAAAGGTGAATTAGTTATTGTATTACACTAGTGAATTTGGGTATTCACTAGTAAGTCCCATATGGAAGTGTGAATAGGGTCAATTTTAATATTCATTCCATTTTTTAGAAAATCCCAAAGTGAACAACATTTTTTATGGCACAAACCAGCACAAATCAATTGAAAATATTTTATTACTTTTAATGGTTTATTGGTTTTATTGTTTTTTTTTATTGGGTTTGATGGTTTTCTGTGTTAAGGGGAATCCACAAACACACATTCCACAAACACCCTCTTCCACAAGCACACATTTCACACGCATCTATGCTCTGCGGGTCGTAGCCACTTACAGGCCTGATTTTGTTTGGCTGTTCCCTCCTGCTTTGGCCACTTGGCCACATTCTGTCAAGCATCCATCTTTTTCTCTGCAAAGCAGAACTTTGAAAGATAATAACAACTTATCATATTTCCCTTCTAGCAGTAGTCTAGTCTCTCCCTCCCTCCCTCTCTCTCAGATGTGTGTGATGTTGGCATTGCTAATGGCGTTTTGGCATCTTCTTGGCTTTGACAGGTTCTGCCTCCAGCTGCTTGCAACTCTATTACTCCCCACCCAGCAGTCACTGTGGGTCTCCGTTCCTCGAGGAAACAGCATTTTCTCAAGCACACACGCATGCTGTGTCTTAAATCGAGCACTTCCAAGGCACACTAGCCACTTGCATTCACACTGGGAAATGAAACAGGATGCTGCACCGTGACAAATGACCCCCTAAAACCTTGTAGTCGTCCTCCAGGTCTGCACTCTTTGATGTCAACAAGCCCCCCCCCAAGGGATTTAGGTTTAAAAGCATACATTATGGACAGTCTTGGACAACATGCAGGGTATGCATGTTCCTCTTTTTATTGGAGAATCAGCTTCTCTATAGTGACTCTATACAGATTAACAGCACAGTGCAGCTCCATAACGTAAAATTAATGAAGAACTGCATTTAGCTCACATCTGAATATCTTCTCCTCCACCATCTCTACCATCCACTTTGATTGGTTCTTGCTTTGGCGTTTTGGGTAAGAGACCACTGTCGAGTCTTCAGGTGCTGCATGGATGCATAGAGGGTGCTTGAAGGCACTCGCTTTGGGCACCAATATGAGAAATAGCATACCCTGTGACCTTGCACTGATTGAAGCATGCTGCAACTTGGTCAAAGCCAGATTCAAATGAAGGGCAAAACGTTCAGGAACCTTTTGAATTTTCAAGTTACTACTTGTTTACGTATTCAAGAAATTCTTCTAAACAGACTGTTCAATGACATGAGTTATCACATTATCATTTGTTGTTTTTGTGTAGTCAAATGTTAACTTTTGATGATCGTACCCTACAAGGTTCCCATGGTAGAGCTCAGCATGAGAAGTGTAGCACTGCAGTGTAATATGTATGGTGTAACAATGTAGTTAGTGATGTGTGATAATACAGATGTGTGAGAACACAGATAGCAAGTATGTAGCGCATAGTGCTAGATAGTGAAGAATGGTGTGTATAGAGTGAGTATATAGATAGCAAAGTATGTAGTGTATAGTGTTCCTATAAAGATAACAAGTATGTAATGTAAAGTGTTACTATATAGATGAAATGTGTAGTGTATCACGTGAGATTATAGATAGTGAAGTATGTAGTGTATAATGTGAGAATATAGATCATGCAGTATGTAGTGCATAGTGTGCGTGTATACATAATATGTATATAGTGTGTAGCATAAGAATGTAGATAGTGAAGTATGTAGTCTATAGTGTAGGAATATAGATAGTGAAGTGTGTGGTGGACAGTGTGAGGCCCGCTCTCTCCCACCCTGGCGTCAGTGCGGGTACCCGTTTCTCGAGGAGACGTTGTTTTCCCCAGTGCACGCAAACACACAGCTTGGTGTCATGCCAAATCCTGTCCCCTTCTCCACCCCCAGTCTCTGAGTGTGAAAGTCTGTCAGACAAGTGTAGGCCCCCGCTGTTGACAAAAACCAATGCACTCCTTCAAAACACACACTGACACAGAAAACACACGCCGCGACTGCGATTGGTTTTCCGCACTGCTGCGGCCGTGATGAATGTTCAAACAAGGCAGAGCGCCTGGATTAGTGGAAGCGTGGGTCAGGTCAAGGACCAAACCACGGTGAATGGGCTGTGGGGGAGCGGGGCTTCTCAGTCTTTCCTCAGGAGGGATACTGTACTGCTGTGGTTGGAACTTCGGGGCTGCGGGAAATCATGGTTTCATTCAGCAAAACATTCTTCCAGCATCTCTGCCTAACCTCAGTAATGCTCTCGTGGCCGAATGCAGTCAGACCCTCACTGCAACGTTCCGGTCTGTAGTAGTTTTCTCAAAAGAGTCGAGGCTGCTACTGCAACAAAAGAAGGACAAACGTCCCCATTTATACTCTTTATTGGAGAAAAACGGCTAGACTAAATAACGATTCCAGTGGTAATTCAACATCGGCCCTCAATTTAGTCTAAGACTAGGCCCAGTCCTTTACTAGGAAACCATCCTAAAGTGTGTCTGTGAGTGTTAATGCTTTTACTCCCCCATAATAGTGGCTTGAGTTTGATATATATATTGTACTATGTTAGGGTGCAATATGTATGTCAAAGATTTATACTATTCCACTTTCTTTCATAATGTTCCCAGGCCCTGCAATGATGTGTTCCACATGAGGATAGGTGTTAAGAACTGGTACTGGTTCTTGACTGGTTAGAAATATGGATAATCTCCCAGAAAACGGTGTTTGTACATCAGTAATGCATTCTAACACAGCTGGCCGATGCCGGATTGGATGAGTGGGAGGGACGGAAGCGGTGCTCTGCAAATCACCACCACATATTTGTTGACCATGTGCAGCAATCGCTACTCCTTTATTATACATACAGGAAGCTCAGGGAACAGTTTAGCCTGTTATTTCTCCAAAAAGGGATTCTAAATTGACTGTAAGTGTGAGTGTCTGAGTGAATGCTGTGTGTGTCCTGCGGTGGGCTGGTGCCCTGCCCAGGATACGCTCTGGGTACCCACAGCCCTGTTAAGTAATAAGCAGTTACAGAATGAATTTTTCTCCAAAAAGTCATAAAATAACATCAGTTCGTGTGATGTCTGTGTTTTGCACCAAATCATGGAGAGTGGTATCAATAAGAGCATTAATGAGTATCAGTATTGATAAGCAGTATCAGTATCGATATCAGTAAAATCCTGATGATACCCATCCCTATACTCATATTATGTTGCCATTATATAATGTTGTATGTATATATTATAATGTTAACCTGCTTCTACCTCACCATTTGCCTACAGTCATCTGGACGGTTATCTAGTTGCTCGTTTGTTTGTCTGTATACTGTCTGGTGCACTGATTATAGGTTGTCTCAAATGTGGGGGCTTCTCTGTTGTCTGCAGGCGTTTTGTGTTTGGGTGCTATTTCAGAAATGGGGCCAACAGGTGTACAAGGACAGAAAACACACACACACACACACACACACACACACACACACACACACTATCCAGCTCACAGATGTAGGGCAGCGGTGTCCTCCTGCGTCATGGGCACTTTGATTGACAGGAGAGTTGGGTAAGACTTAGTTTGGATTGAGCCCAGCCCTGTCAATCATTCAGAGATTGCCAGAACATTGTACATGTGTGTGCAAGTGCGCTTGTGTGTTATTTTGACGTTAAGCCTCGGTCTTGAGTCAGTCTTTGTGAGATTACATTACCTCATCTAGGGGTGGGTTTTCTAAATGCACTTAAAGTAAGTAAGAAGATCTTGCTCTGGTCTTTCCTCTTTGGAGTGTTTGTCTGATCTGAAAAGGGGCTGCTTTTGCAGACGAATTTCCATACATGGACTATATGTAACAATATTGACATACTTTAAGCCTTTTTAATTCCAGAAAACGAATGATATAGGCACTGAAAGGCATTGCAGTTGCTTTGCATAACGGTATAATCGCCCTAACACTCCTACTCTTCTTACAACGGAGCATCTGTAAGAGGGCCAGCCCGGGGCTACACTGACTGCTGCTCCCTCACCATTCCACCAAAGGGAACCCCAGGGCTGGTACGTCTGTTCCTTTCCCCTCGTTATCACTCTCACCAGTGGCACCTGGGGCGAGACCCAGGGTGCATCTCCTCTTGTGATTTTTCTCATCAGTGGCACCTGCGGTCTGCCCTTGATGAGCAGGGCTGACAGTCATGGTGCTGGCATGGTCTTTGGTTTGCTAGAGGTGACTGGGTTGCGATAAGTCTTTGGGGTTTTTTTGCTGAGTCTCTGGAATTGCCCATCATGAACTGGTACCAATGAGCTCTGTCCTTCTTCTGGTGCTCCAGTACCCCTCTCCATTAACTTTGTGTCCATCTCACTGGACTGTTTTCCCTGGATAGACCTCACCAGACTCGTTTACCTGGTTCCATCTTTCTGGACTGTTCTTCCCTGGGTCCGTCTCGCCAGACAGTTTTTCCCTAGGTCGGCCTCATTGGACTATTTTCCCGAGGTCCGTCTCTCTGGACCGTGTTCCATGGATCTGTCTTTCCAGATTGCTTTCCTTGGATTCATCCCGCTGGACTGATTTCCCTGGGCCATCTTTCTGGACTGCTTTCCTTGGGTCCTTCTTGCCAGATTATTTTCCCCAGTCCATCACGCTGCACTGATTTTCCCAGTCCATCTTGAGGTCTGTCTCTCTCTCCTCTTTGAAAACAACACATGCAGCACACACGGTGCCGCCGCCTTCCTTTTTCCTTTGCTTCGAGGGACCCAGTTTGTCCCTCTGGACCCGCGAGTCTACTCCCTTCTGGCGTTTTCTAAACCGCAAGTCCATTCCCTCCTAGCGTTTCCTTTCCTCTTCCGCTTCTCCCGTGAGAGACATTTTGCTGGGTCGCCGTCCCTGTTTCTCCATGGTGGCCTAGTGGGTACACACTTGTCCCAGTCCCTAGCAGAGCTGGGTTCAATTGCTGCTTGCAGCAAAGCTTTCCCCCTAGCGCTTCACCACAAGCCTGATTCCATGCATGGCGAGTGGTTTTCCCTGTCGCCATGTGTCACGTTATCTGCCCCCTGAGTCTAAGCACTTGGGTCCATTCTGAAAACTCAGCCCCATCCCATCATATCATTACAGTATCAACATCTCCATCAGCCTTGTTCAGTTTCATTCACAGAATGTCTCCCACCTTCCTGAATTTGGCCAGCAACCATACCATTGGCACTGAAGCTGCACAGCGAAAGCACTGTAGCTAAATAAAGAGTGCTAATCTGACTGTAGTACTGTAAGGTCCAAACGGTGACACATCAAGATTACTGGAGTTTATGAAATGACTGGTTCAACGTTATCTCTGATGCTTTGCTGATGTTGCTGCATTCAGGAGTCATTTAACACAGCTCTCAGCACCATCCAGGCCCTGCCTTAATGCTCGCTTATTATTATTAGCATCCGAACATGACACCACGCCTGGTTCTGGTCTGTTCTGTCGAGCAGAACGATATTTGATAGCCGCTAGTAAGGTCTTGAGGATTTGATTTTTATTCAAAAGGAGAATCAACCAAGGCTGGAGCGCTTCACGCACTTGAAGGCCAAGACAGTATCAAAATACAAAGGAGAGAGAATCCTGACGGTGCAGACCTATAAACATGAGAACCAGACGGCTGTAGTGTAGACAGTGTTATGGAGGCGAGGTGACAGCAAAGACAAGGCAGTCTAAAACACCTGACAGTTAATACCAGACTCTCCTCTCTCTCTCTCTCTCTCTCTCTCTCTCTCTCTCTCTCTCTCTCTCTCTCTCTCTCTCTCTCTCTCTCTCTCTCTCTTTCACTTTCTCTCTCTCACTCTAGTATTGACTGGATTTTTTTATGGAGTCAGTTAGAGGCTCAGATGAGACAGAGGAACACAGCCGAGATCCCTGGCCAATATGAGGTTATAAAGAAGAGAGACTGTGTCAAGCTTCCAGCGTATGGGATGATCATACAAAGCCTTTTTTAAATGCAAATGTCACAGCGTCTTAAAAGGAATCACACTTCTAGAAAGTGGATTAACATATTTGATAGTACAATTAGACATTGATTAGGGAGAAGGCGAACGGCCAAGATTGTCAATTAATATTTTGAAACTGCCTGATTTTACCAATAGAATGTCATTGTTATGTTCAGACTGTGGTCGTCTGTATGTCCAGTGTTGCTCTTGGTTTTCAAAAACAGCCAAAAGTAGCTTTTCATGCTTTGGTCAGCGTCGGATGATGTGTGATGGTCTTCCGTGGGCGTTCAGCACAAAAGGTGTTTTTTCAGCTTAAGTGCACAATTTAACGAAGTGCGTGCACTGAATAGAGGAGTGCATGTCAGTGGAGGTGTGCAATACTCCATAGACAGCAATGAAAAACGCACATTTGAAAAGGCTTTGTCTGAACGCCCCAATACAGCTTTCTTTATTGCCCTTAAGGCAATTTCTAATTAGCTCTCAGCAGAGCTGTTCTGGCTATAAACAGTCTAAGCAGCTGCTTAAGACCTTGCTTAGGAGACACTAAGGGTCCTGGGAATGTGATTTAACAATTACATGATTTATTAAAAAGTACAGTGTAGTGTATCAGTAGCTTTTCTTGAATATTTTTAGTAATTCATAAAATGAATTGTTACTTTTTGCATTCAGTGTCGTTACAGCAGGTGGTGTGTGCGGTCGTTCCCCCCACAGCCTAGTGCTCAGACTGTTTCTGCTGCCTGCTATTGTCACTAAAACGAATAGTGACACGATAAACTGCGGGTATGTGTTTGCAGTAAAATCTTCATCACTAAAATGTGTTGTAATCCTTCATGCTCTCGTATCTCTCTCACACAAGCACCTAGTGTCTCTCTTTATCATCCTTTTCTCTCTCTAACAGTCTCTCTCTCTAACAGTCTCTCTCTCTCTCTCTCTCTCTCTCTCTCTCTCTCTCTCTCTTGAAGAGGCAGCTGCTGTCATGCTCACTGGTGGAAACAAAGAGTGGGTGGGTGCCTCGTTTCCACCAGGACCTCATTTAACACTGCCCTTGCTAGTCTTGGGTGAAAATCTTTCTTTTTAGTTGATCAGATATTTAGTATTTTTTTTCTTTGTTTTTTCTTGCTGTGGTGAAGTTTCAAGCGCAAAGCCTTTGAGTCATAATTTAAAGTTAGTCTCTAAGTGCCCCCAACCCCCCCAAACCTGATGGTCCAGTGTGTTTTTTTAGCCCTAGAGGGGTCAGTAGGTAAAACGCTTAACCCCAACCTTGCCCAGTGTTTCTTACGAAATCAGGGGTATTAATAGGGTAGCCCCCCCCCCCTTTCCTGCAGAAACAGCCTCTGCACCTCTGGGAGAGCTACTAGATGTTGCAAGATTTGATTGCATTCAGCCATGTGAGCCCTAGTGAGGTCAAGTACTGATTAGTGTTGGATTAGTGCCTCAAAACTCCCACTGTATTTTTGGAAAAACAGTAAACATAAGGAGGAATGATCAGAACCCAAAACCATCATAAATTCTGTTTAGCTTCACCCTCAAAGCTACAAAAGTTCTGTTGTATTGTTTTTACTCATCTACTATTATTTGAGGCTCGATTTCTGCTGTTTATGAAAATGGACAGTAATGGCAGTAAAAAACTGTACAACTAAAATATTTAAAACAAAAACATAATGTAATTATTAAACAGTATGCACAATTTTCCATTATTCAGTTTTTAGACCCCCTCAACTAATATAAGCCACAAAATACTGTAAGGAGCGGTTTCCCAGCGGTATTGAACCTAGTCCTGGGCTTCACAGCATTTCAAAGAAAGATTTTTCCATTGAAAGAGAAACTGTGGTGGTTTCCCAGACTTATCCTGGACTATATGTCTCTTTCAATGGAAAATCTCCATTCATAAAACTGTGTTGTCCAGGACTAGGCCCAATACCAAACTGGGAATCTGCTCCAGATAGTCTGGTACAAGACTTAATCCTTCTAAAAGATCTCATTTGTTACTAATTACACCCCCCCCCAAAAAAAAAAAAGGCACACTATAAAAATATTGTTTTGTGTGTTAAAAAGAATCACAAAGAAGAGTGATGAAGTATTTTACCCCAACACTGATGATAGACTGATAGTTTTGAGTGACGGTTTAGGTGGTTGTAATAAGTAATCAGTGTCATGTAAAGAGCTTTTCTGCTTTAAGTGAGTCCTTTAGGAACACAGTCCTTTCAGATGATGATGTCCATTGGGAGGTGGGGTGGTTTCATAGGTGGTCCTCAGGGAAGTGGGGTAGTTCTGAGGTCATGCAGTGCAGAGTTCAGCAAAATCTGGCAGACCTACAGGAAACTATTTATAAAGTCCGTATCACATTACTGAAGTCACCACAGTGTGTGTCTGTGTGTGTGTGTGTGTGTGTGTGGTTTCTTACTTCAGGGTTTAGCAGGAAGTTCTCAGCCTACAGCACAGCTGCATGATGTTGTCAGATGTTTTATCTACACACACTCACACATGCACACACACACACACACACACACACACACACACACACACACACACACACTCACACACACACACACTAAGGTGAAACATTTCTTTGAGCACCATACATTACAGAGACACCCCATCCATAGTGTGACACATTTGGACAGGAGTACACATACTTCTGGTCTCTCTCT
>JBBPCX010070429.1:0-10656 GCA_037974365.1 Hydrocynus forskahlii
TTATTATTATTATTATTATTATTATTTGTTTTATTTTTTTTCTCGTGTATATCATCTATGTACAAATGTCCAAAATAAATAAATAAATAAAAAAACAAAAAGACTCCCTCAGCAATAAGCTTGGTTATGTTTCATTTTAACCTGCTAAGTGTGTGTGTGTGTGTGTGTGTGTGTGTGTGTGCATTTGGGTATACATTTACATTTACTTTATTTGAAATGCCTGATGTCTTACTGCTTTATTCGAAACACCTTCCTGGTGCTTCCTCACACTGGTCACTTTATTACAATAATATCCACCTTGTGATTCCACTCAATAAACTACTTTATTAGAAAAACCCACCTTGTGCTTCCATTCATGGGCCACTTTATTGCACTTACATTATATTCTCTATAGATTGGTTTACAACTACAGACTGTTGCTGCAGTTTATCATCCTCCCTCACATTTGATCATCTTAGTATTTGACCTCTGCTGCCTAGATATGCAAACTCGATATTAGAAGAAAATGGCCATGACACATTTAGGGGTTTTAACTAGGTAATTGTTATCCTGATGCCTTACTAAGCCATAATCTTATTCCCAGTCACTTGGTAAGAATTTGGGTCCCCCGACTCTGAATCCAACATTATCACCTCTATGGACTTGAATAGGATCAGTAGGACCTCGCACCAAGCAGGAAACTTTTATTGATTTCATGCACTTTTTTATGCACTTTTAACTTTTTGGCTGCACTGAGCTGTGGGTGGATGAAAGCTGCAGGAGAAACCTGAGCAGGGTTTAGACATCATGGCTGGGTTCCTCTGACTGCGTGTTATAGTGTCACGCATTTATTCAGAACCGTCTTCTGGCATCTTTCTGAGGAACAAATAGCTTCTTGTCCAGTCACTGAGATAGAGGGCAAGAAAGAACCAGGGGCAAGCTAACAAGCCCATTCCACTGACATTTCTAACTGAAGGCAGGAGAATAAGAAGAAAACAAGCTGTGCCAACATTCTACACCAATGCGTCATCATAAATCTCTGTGTTGTTGCTTGAAATTTTCCTAACCATTTGTAGGAACATAAACAATTATGTAAATATGTGAAATGTTATTCCATTGTTATCATTTTACAGGACCATCATGCTTATTGTCACTTATTTAAATCGGTGCATTTTGGCTGGAAATAAAAGGAATAATACATTGAAACATCCAGAAATATTCATACAATCTTATTTCCTTTATATAAGTACAACCAGACAGGTGAACTCTTACAAAGTCCTCCGTGTTATTAACAACATATTTAGGAAATGACAGATTCAACCAGTCACCAATTTTGATTTAGAATTGTGTGGAACCACTGAAAAAAAAAATCACCTACTGAATACAAAGGATACATTGACCATTTTGGTCTGTTAGAAACTGAAACAGCTTTGTGCTGGGGTGTTACGGGATTAAAGCTGGGTTTTCTTTTCTTGTGATAGTCACCGATGTGTATCAAAGTGTATGTCCCAGAATTTAGTCCGTAATTTGGTCCAAGCTTGTTATAAAAAATGCTGATTCTATGTTGCATGTTTTCTAAAATAAAAGGGGGTGTCTTCCTCTTGAAAAAACTGTGAAAGTATCTTCTTGTTTTTTGGTTCTGATAATTGCATCTCAATTCACTGTTGTATTCAGCTTTTGGATCACATTTGCAAAAACCAGATCATATTATTGTTGGCAAAATTTGCCACTTGTAAGAAACCTATAAATCTGGAGGATGATGGTTTATTAATGTAGGTTAAACCTCAGATATTGTTGCCTTTTATCTGGGATAATTCGACTGTGCATTTGTTGTGCTTAGTCCGTTCATTGTAAAGAGCAATCAATATTATACGCCCCCTCAGAGATCAATGTCTTGAGCCTGGCAAACTGGGTTCAACTCATGTGTCTCAGTTTTTTTTTCACATTTTTCATGATATCATTAAAAACTATGCTTTGGTGACAGTGGTATCAACCTTGAATATCCTTAAACACCTTTAAAATCCATAACATTCTTCTAAAAGTTGCTAATCGCTCATTATTTGTTCAGATTTGACCCAAAAGAAAGTTTTTTTTCTTTCATTTATAAAGCAAATTCTGTTTTACCCATATGAGTGGACAAAATAGGCTCCATCACAATGTATTTATTAGGTCCAGTTCCAGGGTTGAATACAAGTTTCATGTGTGAAATTCAGCAAACAAATAGAAAATGTGCAGGAAAACTGAAAGAAAATTGACATATTTTGTATGGTTCCCTGTGTATCAATTTTCAAATAAAAAGAAACAGCGAGCTCACTGAACAAAAAGATTAGTAGCTTGTGCCATTTCTTCTTTCCTAAATAGCAGAAGCAGTCCTGTCAGGTATGGATTACACCAGTCTCTTTAAATTATACATGTAACAGGTAATGGAAGGACACCTACATAAGCACTTTATAAAGGCTACTTTAGTCAGTTTCAGCCCAATTAGTGATGCTCACTTTGTCCCTTCTGTGTCCACACTTTGTTGTTGTTTCAGTGTTGGACCACGGTTACATCCTTTTTTTTTAAAGAAAGCGTCTCCTAAGAAGAAGAAAATATGCAGTTTTCCCTCGAAGTTCTGAGCTTACAACTTCTGTAGCTACTAAATTCCCTGAGATATAAGCCCATCCCACTGATCTGCCCTAAAGCAGCAATACAGCAGAACCGCTTTTTAGTTGTTCATGAGGTGCACTACTGCAAAATGTATGTTGGTTAACTGCAGTGGCTGTGATGAACAGTGGAAATGGAAATGGAAAATAACCTTTAAAGTTTGTTTTTTTTTGTTTTTTTTTTAAAAAACCAAACCCCATTCTAGAACTGCTGGAGGTGCCCTTTAGCCAAAAACACACCACCTGTATAATTATGAGCAAATGAAAACATCTCTTATTTAAATTTTGGGTCAAAGGATTGGAACGCAGCTCTGAATGTTGAACATCTGAAGCTCCAGAATGAATTATGTATTTGGTTTCTTCTGATTTGTTCAGTGCACAAACACAAAAGTTTTGCCAGAGCCATTGTTGTATTGGATTATTGGCATTTGTTATAGTATAATTACCTGTTAACATTCAGCTGTGGTGTTATCCCCAGTAAATAGCCCATTATTCATACACATAATAGCAGTGATGCCAAGAACTGATGTAGATATGTGATGGCATGAAGCAGGGTCTAGTGGGTAAAGCGCCATTTTGACAGGGTTAAACAGCCTGTTGGATGTCTTCCAGGAGACTGTGGCGCCATCATACCGAAGCATCTATTCTAAGAAAAGAAAGTATGCAAAAAACCTCCAATATATATATTCGTTATTCATAACTCCCCAATCTTATTTTTGTAGTCTTACATAAACCTTCAAGTTACTTTGTGCAACTTTTTAATGGGAAGCTAGCCAGCTAATGCGATAGAAGTGATGACTGACATTCATATGATACAATTTTGGCCAAAGGTTTGCGGCTGCATGACCATCACACTTATATGAGCCTCCCATGAGCATTCCATACCAAAACCATGGGCATTAAATATTCAGCTGGCCCCGCCTTCAGGTTTTCCCCATGTTTGTGTGAATTGGCGTTGGGGTTCCAGCAGTTCAATTAAAGGAGTGAAAGGCGTGTTTATGAGGTGAGGCACTTCCTGAAAGTGTCTGGTTGGATTGAGGTCAGGGCCATGTGCATGTTTGCACAGTCTATGTACCACTTAGTGTCTGGGCTGTTGTGGCTCTCAGATGCTTCCGTTACACAATAACAGCACACACAGTTGACTTGGGAAGCTTAAGCTGGCCAGATATTTCAGTGACTTATGGCCTATTAAAAAGTGCCATGGTCAAACTGAGCTCCACCCATTCTACTGCCAGTGTTTGTCTATGGATATTGCATGAAACTACAAGCTTTATATAAGTTTGATAAAAGTCCAGTCAGGACAAAACCCATATCCTTCACCATCTGGGAGAGCGGTTGTTGAGCAGGTTATGAATATGGATGGAGTGAAGTTGGACGTACTTGAGGTTATGGTTGAGGGACAAAACATCCTCTTGTTTACTCCGTCTTTGCCTCTGACATGTCTTATTGGAGGGTTCACCTTCTTTTGGCCTGTCGACTATCTCTAAATTGTAGCTTTTGAGGAAGCGCACCTTGAATGTCACTTCCCTCTTTTTTAATGAGGGAAGACATCATAGTTATGCTGCCTTTTTCGCTGAGAATGATATTCAGTCAGTAATAAAGGAGCCAGACATGTTTAATCATACTTGGTGTGCCCAAACAATAATGTTCTGACAGTCAGTACGTTGTGAGCGTTTGCAGGGCCGTGGCATAGAATAACAGCTGTGGTAACTCGGGATAGATGAAGGTGAAATGAGATTTGTGGGTCAGCAACTTTAACAGGAAGGATGTCTTCTGGGGGACGTAAGGTCTGACTTAGCAAACCACCATTGCTGTTCTTCTGTACTTATTTTCACCTAGAAATTCAAAGACAAAAGAATCAGCATGCCCACTGAACTGCTGTAGACCTTTAGAATGTGATGTCATGATGCAGGGTCTAAAGGGTGAAGTGGCATTTGGACAGTGTTAAACAGGCAGTGTAGGTGAGGTGTCAACATCAGGTCCGTCCGTTGGTTTGGATTGGATGGAGGTCAGCACTGTGTGCGAGCTGGCTTGGCCTACTACGTGGTGACTAAGCTGTTTTTGCTCTTGGTCACTTCAGTTTCAAAATAATAGCGCATCAGCTCTAGCGGGGCAGAAATTTCACTGATTTGTGGAATCATCCTTTGACAGCTCTTCGGTACCAACCATTCTGCTGCCGGTGTTAGTATATGCATGCCTGTGTGATTTCCTACACTTGTTAGCAATGGTTGTGGCTGAAACACCTGGAAAACAATAATGATAAGGATGTCCACATATTTTAAGTGCATATGCTGGCTGATCTACAGCAAATACCATTGTAATTTCTTTTAAAAATAAAGCAGTTGGACCTTTTCACTGAATTTTACCCCAGCTGGGGATGGAAATGAGTCGCAGTCTCTTGAAACCAGGCTCTATGTAAAATTCACTTAAATTACTCCACTAGCAGGCTCGGTCTGATAAAGCTATCTTGGCTTGTCCCTTATTTGCCTTCAGCTGAACATCTGCTTTTATTTAAAGCCTCCTTCTGCTAGGGGAGCTCCGCGCTTGCCTGATCTCAGCTTATTTACCACTGCTGCACCCCAGCCCTGCTGTGTGGAGACTTCAGTGGTACCTCAAAGTCACTATGGCCTACTGAGTGCTCAGGGTGGAAGGTGAGAAGCCAGCAGGTGTCGCTGAGGTTTCCACACGCAACTTTTACCAGCTCACTTCGACAATAAATCTGTTTCAGTCCAGGCCGGTATTCGGCATTATGTGGTTTTGTAGAACTATTTTCCAGCCTCTCCTCGTCCCAGCTGTTGTTACTCTGCCTTTAAGACAGATATATGAAAATGATCTCATTTCAGGCTGGCTGTTCTATAATCCTAATGCAATCTATTTTTTTTTTTAAAGCGCAGAGGCACCACTCCTTACAAGACGACACATGCAATATGGGCTGTTTTTGCAGTTTGGCTTCCATATGTAGTCTGGGCAGCAAATGGCATGTTTTGATGCTTTACATCTTGCATTTATATATGAAATTGGGAGTTCCTGCCTCTTCAGCCTAAGAGCCCTGAGATAAAAACCACAGTACCAAAAAACTAATTAATTATCTAAGTCATTTACTTAGTTATTCCTTACAGAGCTGTGCATATATTTATGTGAACCTTGCCTGCATTGCCTCTCTGTAATGAATTAATTCATAACGAGATTCATTTTGTTAATTCACAGTCTGACGGGCTTCGGCAAGCCCCTCCTGAAAATGCCTCCTGTGAAGATCTTTGATCCCAGAGCCAGAAGGAAGGCACCCAGTAACTGTTGGTGTTTGTTTATATTTGTTGTTGACGTCTTTTAATTCACAATGATGATGAAGCAAACTGCATGTTCAGCATTTAACGCATGCACAGCCTGAGCTATGCATGGAGCACAGTGAGGCTGACATATTTTGCTCCAGGGCTGTCAGTTAATTTTGAATGGGAAACATTTGTTTAGAAAGCGACTGGGTTCTTATTGCATCCAGATAGGGCTGGCACAACAATATTACTGGTGCAATTTACCAGTGCTGGCTCTAATTAGTGTCCTTTTAAGACTTGTCTTGACACATGGGGTATGTTGGGTATTCACTGGCCACGCTATTGCCGTTTCATAAAAAAAGGGATATAAATGTTTGTATTAATTTTGTATTAATAATTTTGTATTAATATACCCTTACAATAAATTGTTCTAACATTTATACTGCTTCAGATTTGGTGTAAGTCCTTCCATGGTGAGGGCCTCCAATGTGGAGGTCACTCTCCCCTGGAATCAGCCCTTCCTTGTCCTTTCTCTTAAGTGTTGACCTGTGTTGGCCTCCTTATGAGCTTGTGCCGACTAAGTAAATACATTTCTAACCTCTAATGCAGTCTTAATGTTTTAGTCTTTGCACTTCTGTAAGTAAGACTGAAAGGGAATCTTATGTGGGGTTAACGCTTAGGGCAAGCAGGATGGACCCATGTGGATAAACTGTCTTCTGTACCTCACTGGAATTTTATTACAATCCATATGATCTCTTAGAGGTCTAGGGTTATTATTACCAAATCGAATTTTTATTTTTGATTAAATACATTTTATTTGTTAACACTTTACATTAGGATAGCATTCTTAAGGCTTCACGACACCTACATGAACCTTTTATGACAACCGTCATAACCCTACACAAAGCAACAGCTGTCATAAAGTCCTTTATTTCAGCCTTGAAAGTGTAACGATAACTGCCACTTGGGAGAATGTTTAGATAGGTTTATGTCTGTTGTCGTAGAAAGCATACAGTGAAATGTTACCTTTTGTTTAATGGCTGCCTACACAGAGATTTCATGACGCTTCCCTGAGCAGTGAACAACATGTTTGTATGGTGTTCTTAACCTCATTTCTGCATTATTAGGTCTTTTTCCCGGCCACTTCAGAGCGCTACAAATAGAACAAATATTCGTCAATTTAAAAATGCCTTGTAATCATGCTAATACTGACATAAGCATTTCATGAATACTTATTTCATCTTGACATATTATTCAGTGCTAATTCATTTGTCATGAAGTTCCTGAGTCGGTAGCCTCAAACATTACTGTAACATCTGTTCTACTACCAAAGCCATGGGGAGTAGATAGAATACTTAGAATGTGCATACTTTTGCTATGCATAATGACTGATAAGAGTGGGGAAGTAATGTGGGGATGACATTATCCAGCAAAGCTCATCAGACTACAATGGGTAAATTGGTGTGTCAGTTCAGCTAGCTCAGCTCATGGGTGAGCGGCCACACCATTACTGCCAATCTGCTGCATGTCTGGATGTGTGTGTGTGTGTGTGTGTGTGTGTGTGTGTGTGTGTGTGTGTGTGGTTGTGGTTGAGTAAAATCCTTTATAATGAGAAAAAGTCATCATAGTGAAACAGACAGGCCTTCACCACACACACACACAGGTCCCAGAGTGTCCCTATATTTAAGACAATTGCTGGTTTACCCTCCAACCACCGGCGATCAGATATCATGTCAGTCTTTATGGATAGCGTGGTGGGATATAAGCAGAGTGAGACACACGGACGAGTTCTTACCCAACGCCTGTGTGTTGGTCTTTATCCTGTATTAGTAGTAGTATAGATAGATAGATAGATAGATAGATATACAGTACCTTTAAGAACAAGTTTGTATATTTTCTGTGCTGTTTAGCTGTTTACAGAAAGCCATTAACCCCAGCCAGTGTGAGAATAACTCGAAAAATAAAGTATATACTACTTCTTTTTCCAAGTACACACATGACTAGACACCAATAGCTCTGAGAGAAAACAGCCCCATTTGTTTCCTAAAACCCCTGCTATAATCACTCACACCCCACTATAAAAGACCACGTGTGCTGCCCCTGGTGTGCACATTCTGTTTTGACAAACCAAACTGTGTTTAAACTCAGCATGGAAGGAGTAATAAAAAAAACTAAACTCCAAAAGTAGTTGGTATTTGCTTGAAGCTGAAACCCAGAACAAAAATACTGAAGAATGCCTGAGGACTCCAGAACATCAGTGTGCAAAGAAGCACATCAGGTTTTCACTTAGCAGAAGCCAAAAAGATCATTCTGTCACACAGGTTACAGAACAGAACGCTATGCTGCGTTCCTTAAATGTCATCGTTTGATAGTGTGTATTTGACAATTTTCATGCTTTGTACATATTTCATATCCAGAATTGTGTCTGTTAATGTTTATTTAAATAAAAGTTTCTAAAATTGGTCAAAAAGTCCTCTACATACAGATTATATATTTACTCTCATTTTTAAAAATATTGCTAACATTAAGCTCTGTTTTCTCCATAAATCAGTAAAGATTAAAAAAGAAATCTTCAAATGTATCCAGTTCTTAGTTTAACTATAAAGGTTTTCTTGATGATAAGGTGATGCCAAAAGATGGACCTGGTCCTTGAAAATCTGGATGAGACTGGAACGTGTAAATACTTCTATGTATAGCCGTTCCATTTGGGTTTAAAGATGACCCTGTTCTACATTGGAAAGCCTTCTAGGGAAAGTAGTTTACCCTTGAACAGCCCATGTTTCTATCTCTCTTTCCTTCTTTCTTTCTTTATTTCTCCCCCTTCTTTAGCAAAATGTCTGCTAGCAAATTACTGGCTCATTACTAGTGCCAGACTCTAAATCACCTGGCTTTTCCCTATGACCAGTGCAGAGAATAGATTGCGTTTGGGACACAGCCCATGATTAGGAGACCAGGACGCCTTGACACTGATCATTAAAGGCAGGTGTTTAATGTCCCTGTTAGAAGGCATTCAGGTGTGCACGTCCATTTATGTAGTCCGGGTGTGAAAATCAAATCTCCGTCTGAATCCACAGAAACTTCTTTTCATGTTTCCTGGAGTTAAAATCTAAAAGGCGTAAGTGAAGCAGAATGGCCCTGCTGAAGGAGTAACAGTTCTATTCAAAGTATTAATATCAATTCGTTCTGGCTGCTCTATGTCCTCAACAATCCACTGGAGATGCAGAAATGGTGAAAAGGTGAAGCTTTTTCAATTTCTTTTTCTCTTTTCTTTCTCTCTTTTTGCCTCTTATCCTCTTTCTTTCTTGTGGATGGATGCACATGTAGCTAATTAGACTGGATGGATGGAAAACAGAGTTGCTGAGGTGGAAGTTGTATTCCCTTTGTTTGTTTTGCAAGTAATATTACTTGATGGAAATTGAATGGTCTGAACACAATTTTTGTAATTTAAACGTTTTAATCGAAGTGCTTGAATGTCCTTGGTTTATGTATTATGTGTATTGTAGAATGGCCCCTACATGGGACATTTTGTCAAGGACAGCCTTTTAAAATACTCTACTTTTCTGTAACATGTAAGTTCGTTGGAGATTTAAGAGAATAATTAGCCCATATTAAGGCTGGATCCACAAAGGCTTGCACTCTGTAGGTGTCTCATTTTGGCTAAGTAGTGCCTCTGTATTGGGACAAGTCAGAGACAACTGGGCTTTCTGTTGAACAAAGCAGCTCCAGGCTTTGACTTTGACTTAAAATGTCCTGGATTTCCATCACTTTTCTTTCCTTGTATGATGCCAATTTAAAGCAAAGTATTTCATTCCAATTTTTGGTACACTGATAGCATATGTTCCATTTATTAATAAAAAGTATTGACTAAATGAACTGACAATTCAGTAACAATAACAAAGATAAAAACATGAATGTTATTTATACAGCACTGAGCTTTCCTGTTTTCAGTGTTGACAGTGTTGGTATTAATTCACAGAAAACTGAGCATTTGTATTTGGTTTATGTTGAGCGAATGCGTTTCACTGCAGGAAATTCATGAACACCATCTTATTGTTCAAAGAACAATAACATTACTAACAATTAATAAGAATTAATAATGATTATTACAAGTATCGTTATTGATAATGAATTATAACAGTCCATCATAGTGTGCATTGAACTGCCAGTATGCATAGCATATATAGTACTCTGTAACTCCTCTTTACACAGTGTGGGAAGGTGTAATAATATCAGTAGTGGATGCAGGGCTTAGCTCAGCTACTTTGGTTTTGCTCTGCTGGCTCAGAAACACTTCATCATGTTTTATGCAAATTGCTGTTCAGCTAAAATGCAACAGCAGTTTCTGCATAGTTCCGTGGAATAGAATCCATTATTTATCCTTAGGACTTTGGAGGATGCATAACTAGGCTAAACTGCCCACATTGTGCTTGGTCACCTCCATAAAGACAAAGAAGATGTGAAATACTTCATCATCTCCCTAAGAAAATCTGGCAGTTTTGCAGGACACTCCACCGAATGTCAAAGACCTGGACATGAAATCGTGTGTGGAATCATTGCATAATTGCACTTTGTGTCATTTTGAACAGAACCAAAGCAAAGCAATCATTTCCCTTTTTAAAAAAAAAAATTAAAATAATCTATTTAACACAAACCAGTTTTCGGTAACACTTTATAATAACTACACCTTATGAATCATTAGTTAAGCATTGGTAAATAGTTAATTAATCATTTATAAAGCATTGTTCCTGCATTAATAGACATTA
>JBBPCX010070430.1:0-10656 GCA_037974365.1 Hydrocynus forskahlii
CCCCCAAAAACGAAAAAGGACTTGTGAGGATATGATGGCGATAAAACTCTCTGCACCTTCTCTCTGGGCTGTGACTGGCTGTGTTTGAGTCCACAGCTATTGCATTCTGTTCCAGGTCCCTTGTCTCCATTCCGAGTTTCAAAGCAAACTGAACGGCAGAGCATCGGAATCCGATAAAGGAGGTAAGTTTAAACACACGGACAGATCATTCCTGTGTATAAAACGATAACTAACCATTTCTATCATCAAAGAAGAACGTTTCACTATAGATAATGTGCATTATGGCCCCTAAGCCATAATAAGTCCACCTTTACTAAATAGAAAGAGTGTACATCCCCTACATCCAGCTATCGTTACACTGTGGAAAAAACGCTCTTAAAAGATATTTTCATAGACGCATCATAAAGATATTGTGTCGATATTAGAGCCTGTCTTAATGCAGTGGCTTCAAAAACCCACTGTTGGTCGACTCTACTCCAGTTCGTTGTTTTCGCTCTTGTTCTCCAGGACTGTGTCGAGTTCACACCAGACATGGCGGCTCAGGGGTTTAGCTGTCAGCCTGCAGCATCTCCTCAATCTCACGATCCCAGTTGTCATCGCGGTTATCAGCATCTGCCACCACCTCGTACTCCTGCAGCTCCCGCTGCAGCTCCCTCTCCCACTCTGACGTGTCTTCTGATGGGGTGAGAAAAGACAGCAGGAGTGAGAGATGAAGACAGATACACTGCCATTCAAAAGACCTGCCATGCTCAACACAGTAGCTGATTTTCGCAATAGTAACTTATACCAGGGGGCTACAATTCCTGCATTTCTGCTTGCTGGGAATGAAAACTTGCAGGTCTTTGTGTTTAACCCTTTGATCACAGGGTGTATCAGTAAACACTGATCAGTAAATATATTTGGTGTAAAACAGTCTAGAACCGGTGTTTACCCTCAGAACTCAGAATGTATCAGTAAACTGATTTCAGTAAATATAACCAATGTAAAACAGTCTAGAACCGGTGTTTACCCTCAGAACTCAGAGTGTATCAGTAAACTGATTTCAGTAAATATAACCAGTGTAAAACAGTCTAGAACTGGTGTTTGCTCTCCTACGCGCTCGCCGTTTGCTGCTCTTTCTCTCAGCCGCTCTCCAGAGCCCCTCCCTCTGCGAGTTTCACCCACCCACTTGTGGGTGGAGACTATCCTGAAAGTTCTCCTGGGTTCAAAGATCTCACGTCTTTTTTCATTTGTTTCTAAGAATCCAGTGAAAGAACGCAGCCGAACTGACTGTATCACTGCCTTCTGATTGGGCAAAATGTTGTCATGACAACAGACTTGAAAACAGGCCATTGTTTATTTTTTTTACTCTACGCATTAAAAACAATAATGGAGATACAAACTAGGAAGCTGACAAAGTCCAGTCAGAACTGTTTGTTCGGGTACGGTCACCCAAATTTCAGTGGGAGTTTTCTATGACTCTAACAAATGTTTCTTTAACGCTGCGAGAAACGTGAAGGTGATCCAGGACATCGCTAACAAGTTAGCTAGCTTAAGTTTTCATCACACGGATAAACAATGCAGAGAAAAAAATTTAAATCTCAAACAACACAATAAAAAGATAAAAGCCCCAAATAACAAAAAGGGGCTCTGACAAAAAACTGTCGGCTTTGGAATAAACAATGGTCTCTATGATTCTGTGCCATCGCAGGACTGTTTTGGTACAGCATGCTTCCTGTACACTAGTGGAAAAGTGCCTTCATACTGGCCGAGATGTTTTAGAGGGTCCATATTCTACATGTTCCTCCTATTTCATCTTTTCCATCACTTTTGAGTGGGTTTGTGTGCCGAAATTCATTCGTGACCACTTTCTAACCCTTAAAATTAAATGAGCCATTTTTGTTACTGTGGCTTTAAGGCTGAAATATGTAAATTGTCTCATTTTTGTTTGGCTGCCCTGTAATGGAGCTCTTTCAAAACTCAGAACACTTCAGCATGAATGGGTGGGGTTACACTGCTGTAGGCAGAAAAAGGAGATGTAAATTTCTTCATTTTGTGACATCACAAAAACTATGATCATCAACTGTTTTTGGAGCTTAGGTTCAACATGTGGACTGTATGAATGGGGACTGAACATACGTTTAAATTTTAACAATATTAAAATCTTCAGGCCTTTTTTGAAATTCCGAAAAGTGGTGATAGGGGTACTTTAATACACTGAAAGGCACTGCAACCACAATATGTGGCAGTAATATCACAATACTAATATTTTGTCCATATTGTGCAGCCCTAAAAACAGAGCAAGAACAGGTTTCACTGGTGTGAGAGACTCCAGTCTCAAACCTGTTCCTACTGATGTACCAGTCTCACCGTCCTGAGGGGAGTCCTCGGCTTTCTTGTCCAGAACCAGCTGCTCCATCTCCTTCCGCAAATCCTCCTGATTGATGTTACACGAATCAAAGGCGTCGCTCACAAACTCTGAGACTCCAGGGCTGGTCGAGATCTCTTCCTCTTCATGCTGCTGCAGAAGTAACACAAGCAACTGCTGTAGATTTTATTTATCAGCTCATTCTAATATGCAAATATGCAGTGTTCTATACCTCGTTAGACATGGGTTTTGCGTTGATGGGTGTAGGAGGTGTTTTTGGTCTGATGGTTTCTGCAAGACAAAACATATATGATTTACTAAAATTTACTACATTTAAAGTAATCACACATTCAGTTATGTAGTATTTATCATGTACTCTTAATAAAAATACAACGTGATAATTCATTTAGGGTTGGAACCAAAGCAGTCCGGCAAAATTATCTCTGGTAAATTACTTAACATCATATACAATGTTTGAGGACTTATTTTAGCACAAAACATACACCATGTATTCAAAATCACATTTTAATTAATCGCAACATATCTACACTGATCCTGAAAAGACTATGGTTAGTGTGAAAGACGCAAAAAACAAATTAACAAATTATTTTCCATCTAATGATAAGGAAAAGCTAAATAACGATGTATTTTTTCCAGTAACACCATATTGTTTTAAATAAGAGTTATCATGAATAAATAAAAGAGTGCTGTCAAGTTGTCTTTTTTGCCAATTATTTTTATCAATATTATTAATTTGTTGTTGCAGGCCTAGGAAAAAAACTAATCTCCTGGTACTCCAAATGTAGCTGATGAACAAAAATGCACTGCCATGCTATATACAGAAGCAGTAGACATCCTGAAGCCGGAATTTAGACTGTGCTTCTGTACATTTGAACAGATTACATAAACAATTGAATTTGGGATGAATTAAAGGCACACACTGGCCAAAACGAAAAAAAAAAAAAAAAACATCTGTTACAGAGAGATTTTCTGGGTTAAAGACCAGGAAAACCTGTATTTTGAAGGTGGGAGGAGAGTAAAAAATTACAACTGCTTTGCGGGGAGGGTGTAATACCCCTCATACACCTCAGCATGTTACTTTTGGCCAATTGTGTTATCACTGTGTAATGAATCAAGTTAAATTAGCCTCATGGAACCAGTATGTAACTGTAAAAACAACCTTGTCATAGCAGATCTATCAAATTTGAGGTGAGTGGAACAGCTGAACTCTCATTCATAGTAAAAAGATGTGGTTGCATTAGTTCAACGAGTCCAGAGTCCCCTTATTCAAGTGCACTTCAGAGAGAAGCCCCGACAGCACCTGGAATGCTCTCAGTCTGTGGAGCAGCGCCATTCTTCTCCTCCTCTCTCCTCTCGGCCGCCTGCTGCTGCGCTGCCAGCGCTGTGAGCTGAGCCGACTGCTTAATGAGAGACACGCGATAGAAGTAGTTCCTCCAAAAAACCTCCTCCTTCACTCTGCAAAAGAACGACAGAGGCTTCAGAACCACAGATACAAACACAGCTCTGTTTAGCACCAGCCACAGAACACTTTCCACTCTGAAACTGTAAACAGTAAAATGTTTTTTAAAAAATGGTGGGACAAATATTTCAGTCCTCCAGGGCTCTAACCCATCCTCTGCAACCTGCAAATGGTCCACGTTTTGTCTCTATAACTACGTGTTCTGAGTTGAGATGGACTAATGTGGTCATTGCTGACACTGATTATAGGGGGAAAAAAAGCAGATGTGTTTTTCTTTAGCTAAGGTGCCTGAATGTTGCTTCTTCAGTTTAAAACTGTGGCTATAAGGTTAACGCTGCCAAGAAACCCTAGAAAACAAATATTTATACCCAAAGACATCGATAGGCACATACAGACAGACAGATAGACTGAGACAGGTAGACAGAAAGACAGATATAGCTTGACGGAGCAACAGCGAAATACAGATGAACAAACAGACAGAGATACATAGAGAGTTATAGCTACATAGTGCAACAGATAAATAGAGAAACAGATCAATAGGTACACAGACAGATAGACAAGATGGATTGACATATAGCTAGACAGAGGAACTGATATAGACAGAGGAACAGACGGACGGACGGACAGACAGGCGGACAATAGTCACAACTAAAAATACATACTATGTACTCAACTTGCATCCAGCTCTTCATTAAGGTGGTGCACAATTGTCACTGAGGTTTAGGACATGATGTAATTTATTATGAGCTTTAAAAATGAACAAAACTTACCCACTCCTGGTGACCATTTCAGACAACACCAGGGCTGGAGAGGACTGATCTCGGATCAGATTACTCTGATCTCACTTTATTTGGGAAGTGTAAACAGCAGGGAGTGCAGAAGCTCTAAAAGTACCGGCCATCTCCATTCTCACTCACTGTTTAGGGACCAGGTCGAAGCGCATCCTGTTGAGCAGTTCGTCCTCCTGCAGCATCACCAGGGCAATGGGATACATCTGATCAACGTCAAAGTGGAACTGCACACCGGCTGGAGGGTCACGAAGAAAATTCCTTTTATCCTGACAAGAAAAAAGGAAAGCATGTCACAGTTATATGGTGATTCAAGCCAAATACTGATATTTCAAAATATATATATTAATACAAAAACGTACAGCTGATAAGGCTAATATCTGTTGCTGAATGGTCTCTTCCTCACTGTATCCAACCCAGGGAGGCACTGCAGCATCTACAGATTAAGGAGATACAAAGTTTTGTCCTAAGGCTGATGATACACAGTAGCAGGCTGCTGACAGTGATTTTGCTGTCTGTTTTCTCACCTGATTTTTTGGCATTCTTCTCCTGCACAAATTTTTCCTGTTCTTTCTGGAAATCCCCCAGAATGGTCTGAGGAAAAGAAAATGAATATTGAACATACAACTATGTTACATTCTGAATGCATGTAATATCCATTCCATCTCGAGTTTCCTGACATCAGAGGAAATAAGTCATTCTGACATAATGAGGCAAACTTTCAAGAAAACACAATGCTATTAGATGAACAGATAGGTATAGAGAGACAGAAAAATAGGTACACAGACAGAGATAAAAACAGAGAGATAAAGTCTCATTTTTAAATGATTAAATGTGTTGGCAAATAGAAAGACAGACAGATAAGGAGACAGACAGACAGGTAAATAGATAGATATAGAAAACAGATTTAGATCAGGTAGAGAGAGAGACAAAGAGAGAGAGAGGCAGAGACACAGAGAGAGAGACACAGAGAGAGAGAGAGAGAGAGAGAGAGAGAGATGACCTTATCAATAATCCCTTCTATGTTGCCCTCCTCCACGCTCTTCTTTATGTTGCTGGCGGTCTCAACCACAGACTCGGAGATCTTCTTGGTGGCACTGCTCGCGAAGTTGAAAATGTATCCTTGAGGCAGAAAGAAAAATGCAGTGCAACCAGTTCAGCATTTATCCAGCACTTAGTCTCCAGTCAATAACACCTAACTACTGTCAACAAGAGAACAGAAAGTGCAGTGAATAAAACACTAATAAACAGTTTATGGGTCTTAAGCGCAGTGGTGCCACAGCAAGGGCAGCAAGCCAGCAGGTCTGACTTAAATGTTGTGTAATAAACACAATTTCAAGCCTCTGTAACTAAAAAGGACTTTAAGTAGAGCTGTACAATAATCATTATTGCAATTTTGTTCTCTGCAATACTGATATCGCAGAGGGTTGCAATGTTTGTGACCAATCACAGCTTCAGGTCCTGGGTATTCTGATGAATCCAGGGCTACATGTAATTCAACAAAAGTCTAATTATTTTTAACTTTACGGACACTAACTGACTGAGGTGTTTTTAAAGGGCCCATTTTCTACATTTCCTTCTATTTCATTTTTACAGGACATTTGTTTAGGTCTGTGAACCTAGAATTTAATTCATAATACATCATAAGTCATTCTCACATGACCATCTTTTGAACCTCTGTTTATCCCTGAGAATGAAACAGGCTGTTTTTGTTACTGTATCTTTAAGACCGATATATGTAAATTAACTTATTTCTGATTGTCTGGCCTGTGTTGCAGTAAAACAGGGACTGAAACTCTCTCTAGAACTTCAGCATAAATGGGTGGGGTTAAACTGCTGCAGACTGAATATGGAAATAAATGTAAATGCGTTGGTTTTCATGATATCACAAAAAATATTAATTGAAAATTGGCTATCTTAAAGGTTTTCCTAGGTAACATATATGGACAGAATGGATGTACATTTTAAAACTTCACAGACCTTAAGCCTTTATAATTCCAGAAAAGTGATGATCGGGGCTCTTTAATATACTGAAAGACACTTCAATCACAATATGTAGTAAATTAAATGCAAATCTAATACTTTGTCCTTATCATGCAGCCCTAGCTTTAAATCATTTTAATATCGATCATTAACCCTCCAATTATGTTTCTTGTCAGTTTGTTCCCCGCTGAACATTTAATGTGTATAAATAAACAATTGACACCATCATCAGAATAAGGAGATATATTTCAATGTCTTGGTTTGATGACATCATAAACACTATTATTTGAAAACTGTGACTTTGTAAGTTATTTTCCACAAATGGACTGTATAGATGAGTGGAGTAAACATACCACTTGGAACAATATTGGCAGGCTTTAAGCCTTTTCAATTCTTGAGACGTGATATGGGCCCTTTAACATTGTGAAAGGCATTGCAATTGCAATATGCAGCAGTAAAACTGCAATACTGATCGTGCAGCGGCATCACCTGTAGGAGTGTGATAGGTCACATGACACAGGGAATGGGAAAAACATACACTACATCGACAAAAGTATTGGGACGCCTGACCATTACACCAACAGGCACTTCACTGACTTTGCACTTCACTGCCTTTAATATGGAGTTTGTCTTCTTGGAAAGCTTTCCACAAGATTTTGGAGTTTCTGTGGGAGCTTGTGTCCATTCATTCTGTAGCACATTTATGAAGTCAGGAACTGAAGGTGGACAAGAAGGCCTGGCTCACAATCTCCGTTCCAGTTCATCCCAAAGGTGTTGGATGGGGTTGAGGTCAGGGCTCCGTGCGGGCAACTCAAGTTCTTCCACACTAAATTCATCCAGTCATGTCTTTATGGAGCTTGCTGTGTGCTGGAATAGAAAAGGTTCTTCCCCAAACTGTGTCCACAAAGCTGGAAGCATGGCGTTGTCCAAAGCGGCTGAGGCTGGAAGTTTGAGGCTTAGCCCAAACCCTGGAAAACAGGTGTGTCGCAATACTTTTGTCCATATAGTGTATCTTCCACGAGAACTCTGTACGTATTGTACATGTATGTTGTATTTAAAGCTGTATTCAGGTGGTAAATAATAGAAAGGAAGTGCCTGGGTAGCGTACATGGGTGGCAGTTTGAAGTTTGACTATTTGTTTACATTGCAGAGGTAAAACTGGACTCCAGGCTTAAACGTTGTTTGTAAATCTGAAGGTATTAAAAGTGTTAAAAGTGTGACGTGTGCGTTTTTCTCACCGCTGAGACCTTTAGCCTGCTGCAACAGGGCTGCGTCTGTCCCTGTGTCCCTCTCTCTGTCTGTCCCTCTGTCCTCCTCTCTGTTTTCCTCTTTGTTTACCTCTTTGTTTACTCCTCTCTCCGTGTCCTCCAGTCTCTCCGGGGCCCTGTCCCCCGCTGTCTCCGGCCCGGGGGGAGACTCCATGCCCAGCCACGATCCCCAGCCCTTAAACATGTTCTCCTCCGGCCCGCTGCAGCTCTTTAAACCGAGAAAACCTTCCAGAGACACAAAACTCAACTACGTCTCTCCATCATCCGCCTCCGTCAGCACCTGCCCCTTCGGCCCAGTCCGGCCCGCTGCAGCGCCCCTGCTGGAGGGAGGAGAGAAAGACCGCACACTGACGTTGAGCACCCACATACATATAAATATGATCAATATATAAAATCTAATCTCTCACACACATATAAATATAAACAATAAATAAAATAATAATCACTCACACACATATAAATATAATCAATAAATAAAATATGATCACTCACACTCGTATAATTATACAGTAAACCGTTCCAAGAGCACCCGCATATAGTGAAAAACCGAGATGTGGAAAAAATGCCTAAAAATGCCTAAAAATGCCTATTTTATAGTGTAAACCCTAAATATGCCCCAGATATGCTCACGAAACACTTTGATTTCATTTAAAATCAGCTTAATACATTACCCTTAAAGAAAATCTAAAGGTAAACCTGTATCTGTACTGTGCAGTTTACACTGAATTCAACACTGAACCGATGTTACCCCTGTATAGATTGTACTGTAATTAATGCACGCACGTTTTCTTTGGTATGCACTGTCGTTTTCTTTGGTATAGGCAGGTAAACACAGTAATACATTAATTTAATTTACAGTAATAAAAATACAGGGCTTTAAGAAGAACAAAACGAAAAACACGAGAACACTCGAGACGCTCCACGGGGGAAATTCTGGACTCGTTCTCCTGCGGGGTTTATGTTTGGGTGCGGCGCTTAGCAACCCAGCACAAGGACGAGGGGGCGTGACAGACGAGGCCCGGACGTCACAAAAGTAAAAAACAAAATGTGGAGGATATCTGCAGTTTCCGCGTTAGTGCGAGGTTTCAGGGAACAATTATTAGTTCGGTTCTCAGAAAAAATCTCAGCTGATCCGCATTTAAGTGGGGGTTTACTGTAATCAATATATTAAACGTGATCATTTACACACATATAAATGTAATCAGTGTATAAAATATAATTACTCACACACAAATATAATCAATATATAAAACTACAATCAAAATATTAACACTTACACTCTACTGAGTACACACAATACAATCAAAATAAATTATATAATCAAAATACTATCACCCACACACTACTGAGTACATAAAATATAATCAAAATATAATCACTCACACTACTGAGGACACAAAATATAAGACACAACAAGTAGAAATGCATTCAGTAGTGTAGTGTGTGAAGAATAAAAGTGTGTGGTTTGGACCGTGGCCCATATATTTTCTTTAACTTAATCCGAGGCCAGTTTGGTTGAAATTTCCACAAAATACTACTAGTAATATTACTGCTACTAAAATATGATACCATGACATACTACGATACAAATACCAATATTACTACTACTACTACTATTACTACTACTATGACTACTACTACTACTAATAATAATAATAATAATAATACTCATAATACTAATGCTAATAATACAACTATCATGTGGTTTGGGACACAACCCATGGATTTTTTTACTTACAGTAAAAAGCCCATGTGACTGAAACTCAGATTTTCCCAAATAATTCTAATACTAATACTAATACTAATACCAATACTAACAACAGTAATAATGTACTAATGCTAGTACTAAAAATACTAATACTACTACCAATAATAATACTACTATTATGTGGTTTGGGATGCAACCCATGGATTTTTTTACATACAGTAAAAAGCTCATACGACTGAAACTCGAATTTCCCCAGATACTACTGTTACTATTAATAATACTATTACTGATACTAATAATACTACTAATAATACTAATAAGACTACAAATAATACTAACCACCAATAATATAAAAAACACAAGTTTACATACTACTTTAAGTAGTACGCAATCATACAGTTATCTTCTCAGCCCCTACAAAGGAGCTATAAAAATCACGTTTTTGAATGAATTCTTTTGTGATGTCACAAAAACTTGTGCATTTACATGGAAGATATTCTCACACCTGATTTATGACAGATCAAAAGAAACATGGTGTCAAAATGTCCAACAGGCAGCCCCCCTCTTAACCAGTGACAAGCCTATAACAGTACGTGTTTGGTAACTATAATCAGAAAATGTCACAATTGTAAAAATTATAAGAGAAATGTGGACTATCCTCCCTTCAATTAGATATTAATAAACAACTGGGCAGTGAAACAAGAGAACTGAGGATCTGAATGTCTGTCATGTTTGTCCTCTATTTTTATTACATTTGAATACGATTTTGGATGATTTTGAATTGTGTGCTGATCTTATAGAAGCGTTACATCTGACTCTGTTTGTCGAAGTGCTGTCGCCTCAGTGAAACAGAGACCAATTATTTCCCCAAGTATTTAGAAAAACTATATTATCCAACATAACACAATGAAACAATGCACAATTACATTTCAAACAGGTAAATCGTTATTTGCTTACAGGGAAGGACAATCTTAAAGCCTCAGCAGACAAAAACTATTTGGACAGCGCCATGCTTCCAACTTTGTGGAACCAGTTTGGGGAAGAACCTTTTCTGTTCCAGCATGACTGTGTCCCAGTGCACA